>ML786403.1:752651-773146 GCA_009831015.1 Picea engelmannii | reverse complement strand
GATTTGATGTCAAATCGACTTGGGAGCCGATCCATTAGTGGTTGGGAGGCCGACCAGCTTCATAAATGCACCGTTTGGCAGGCGCGCGGGTTTTGCACCCCACAGCCGCGCATATGCGCTCCAGATACGAAGATGTTGCGCGCACGCGCGCGCGCTCATTGGATGCATAGCGCTTTTTAATTTTTTGGCCATTTTGCATAGTTTTGACCCTTTTGCTGTGCTGTGGAATTAATCCTTGTGCCATGAATGACTGTTTTTCTGTGCTGATGATGCGGAGTTCTTGTCGCCTTGTGCGGACAAAATTTCAGTGATAACAAGTACCAAGTCAAACATCCCAGATTAAGATCACGCAGGAATTGTGCCTGGGATCTGATGGAAAAAAATTTCTCGTCTGTAAATGTCCACTTCATCCCATGCATAGAAAACTTACATGCTGATGCATTAGCTAAATCAGCTTCAACTTTCACTCCTCCTACAACCTTTAAATTGAAGTATCACATAGAGATAAGACACAGACCATCTATACCAGATAATATCCAACACTGGCAGGTTTTTGAGGATGATGAACAAATTAAGAAGTTTCTTGAAGCACTAGGTGAATTTTTTGAAACTCATGCAGACCAAGAAAATCAAAATGACCAGATATGGATCATGCAAGAAGAGGAGGATCCTCAATATTTCCAATACAAAATCACAAAGTATCGTATGTTGGTCCTAAAAAATAACCAAATTCCAAAGGGATTGATCCCTCTAGAAAGACTGTTTGATCAAAACGACATACCCGTAAAATCCACCTTACAACCCCAACCCGAAGAAGTTGAGGACTGTGAATTAGAAACCAAAGAAGAGTCCAAGATGGTTAAAATATCTAAGCTTCTCCCCCCTGAAATAAAGGACAAATATAAGGACCTACTCAGACAATTTAAAGATGTTTTCGCCTGGTCTTGTGATGAGTTAAGAACTTACGACATTACCGTGATCGATCACAAGATACCTTTAAAACCTAGGGTCAAACCTTTTAGACAAAAGCTTAGGCAGATCAACCCCATTTTATTACCTGTGGTCAAGAGAGAAGTGAAGAAAAATTTGGAGGCGAAAATTATAGTACCTCTGAGATATTCTGACTGGGTGGCAAATCTGGTCCCGGTCAGAAAAAAGAGTGGAGAAATCAGATTGTGCATGGATTTCATAAATTTAAATAAGTCCTCTCTTAAAGACAATTATTCGCTGCCTAAAATGGATCATGTGCTATAAAGGGTAGTTGGGGCGAATAGAATATCTATGATTGATAGTTTCTCTGGATATAATCAAATTGCCATGAATGAACAAGATAAAGAAAAAAGAGCTTTTACTACTCCTTGGGGTACGTTCATGTATGACAAGATGCCTTTTAGTTTGATGAATGCAGGAGTCACATTCCAACGCGCTATGGAAATCACTTTCATCGGAGAGAGGGATAAGTTCATAGTCATCTATCTCGATGATTTAACAGTCTTCTCCAAATCTGACGAAGAGCATATGGTACATCTTAAACAAACATTCGAAAAATGCCGCAGGTTTGGTCTATCCTTAAACCCCAAGAAATCACACTTCACCATGCAAGAGGGTAAATTATTGGGTCATATTGTATCTGAGGATGGAATTGATATTGATCATAAGAGGGTTGAAGAAATAGACACTATAAACATTCCCAAAAATATAAAAGAAATTCAATCTTTCTTAGGAAAAATAATTTTTTTACGAAGATTTGTCCCAAATTTCAATGAAATTGTAAAATTGATCACAGATATGTTGAAAAAGAACAACGAAGTAAAGTGGACAACAGAAGCCAAAGTGTCATTCGCACATATTAAGAAAGTAATAGTCGAGGCACCTGTATTGGCAAGTCCCGATTATCTGAAAGACTTTCTTATTTTTTCATTTTCCTTCGAACACACAATTGTTGCGATGCTCCTCCAAAAGAATGAAGAGGGTTTCGAACAGTTGATCGCCTTTTTCAGCAAGAGTCTCAGAGATGCAGAACTTAAATATGATATAATAGAAAAACAAGCGTACGCCATGGTAAAATCACTGAAGGCATTTAGAACATATGTATTGCACTCCAAGATCATTGTGTATGTACCAACAAGTTCTGTGAAAGATATTTTGATACAGCCAGACAGTGACAGGAAAAGAGGACGATGGATAGCCAAGATTCAAGAATTTGACCTGGAAATCAAACCTACTAAATTAATAAAAGGACAAGGCATGACCAAACTTTTGGTTGAATTAAATCTCAGAGCTCTGGATATAAACTGCTTGCAGGGATATGAGGAAAATATGAACGTAAGCGAGCTTGATTAACCAACAAGTGCAATTAAGATCGAGGAGAATTTTGCATCATCAAAATGGTACAAAAACATAGTATCCTACCTACTGACTCTAAAATTCCTGAGGGAACTATCACCATCAAAATCTAGGACTTTAAAGATTCATGTTGTTAAGTATTGTATCGTCGAAAATCAACTATACTGGAAATACTCACTCGGTTTCTTGTTAGTCTACTTAGTCGAATCGAAAATAGAAAGGGTTATAAGTGAATTTCATGAAGGAGTTTGTGGAGGACATCACGCTTGCAGGGCCACATCTTACAAAATTCTAAGGGCTGGGTATTACTGGCCAAAAATATTTTCAGACGTTAATGCCAAAGTTCGAGCCTATAACCCTTGTCATCTATTTGCAGGTAAACAGAAACTCTCGACGCTACCTTTAGTACCGATAAAAACTAAAGCTCCATTTCAACAATGGGGGCTAGATTTCATAGGAGAAATTAATCCGCATTCTAGCGCCCAACACAAGTGGATCTTAACTGCCACAGACTACTTTACTAAATGGGTGGAATTTATTCCGACTAAGAGGGAAACTGACTTGGTGGTAACAGAGTTCTTAGAAGACAATACCCTGTCAAGATTTGGTTGCCCCTGAAAGATAGTCATGGATAATGCCTAGGATTTCAAATCTATGGCTATGATCAACTTCTGCCAAAAGTATAATATCATTCTTGGCCATTCTACTGCATACTACCCCCAAGGAAATAGACTGGTTGAGTCGTCTAATAAGAGCCTGATCAATATAATAAAGAAAGTGTTGAATGAAAGCAAAAAGTCTTGGCATGTACATTTGAAGGATGCTTTGTGGGCGAATCGTATAGGCACTAAAAATTCTATCGGCATGTCTCCTTTTCAGATGGTATATGGGACATATGTAGTGTTACCAATAAATTTAGCACTCCTCGTGATGAAGTTGTGGCAAGATCAGAAAGAAGAACCTAATCATGTCACCAGGAGGATAAACCAGCTAATCGAGGTTCAACAGCACAGGGTCAAAGTAGATGAAAATATGAAGAAGTATCAAGACAACATGAAGACATTATTCGACCATAGGGCAAAGGACAGAGATTTCCTCCCAGGTGATTTAGTACTAAGGTGGGATGCAAGGAGGGAAGAAGCAGCAAAACATTGTAAATTCAATCACCTCTGGTATGGGCCATTTAGAGTCTCGACTCTCGAAGGAAAAAATTCTTTCTTACTGGAAAATCTAGATGATGAAATCCTCAACACCCCTGTCAATGGGCGTTATCTAAAGCATTATATGACATAAACAGAAGCCAAAAAAAAAAAAGGGGAGTTTATTTAATTTTAGATTTATATATTCATATATAGAATTTTTACTTGTGTATATATATTTTCCATTTCATTTTGTTATGTTGATTTTCTTTCGCGAATTTTCAACACCTTTCAGATAGCCTCGATAACCTTCGTATTTGTCTCTTACAGGATTCCAGCTGCACACAAAACAAGCAGGAGAAGTAAACCGAAAGTTGGTGTCGGAAATAAATCGACTTAAACAGGTGATACCAAAGATTTTTGATATTATGCAAAGAAAATGAAACGATAAGGTAAAGGTGAGATTTCCTAAAAGATTTGTTTTGAAAGGCTACCAAAGAAAACAGAAGCAACTTCATTTAGACAACAACATCGTCCGAACTAATAAATAACATAATGTTTTCTTGTTTAATCGTTTACGAAAGAATAAGACAAATTAAACAAGTGACTCAAATTAAAGCAGACAACCAAAGTAAAGTACCCCCGAAAAAGATTTACAAGAGTCAGTTTTGATTTTTTGACTTATGTTTTTCGGTCCATAAATCACTATCTGTCACCCTTTTCTGTCTTCGGGTTTACCCTTTAGAAAGTCAACATCTTTCCATTTCGCATACGTAGAGAGAAGAGATTTCATTCAACCTCGATAGCTTCAAAGCAGATTGTGGAAAGAAAGCAGGTCTTCACAACTCCTCAGTCCCTTGCTAAACAAAGGGGCGCTTAAAATGATCCTGACTTTCCTAGGTTTTTTAACAATTTCGGAGGATTGCGGCTTGCTCAAATAGAATACCCTAAGAAAGCTATTTTCCCTTTTTCCCTGAGAACAAAGGTGTTGTGAAGGTTAAGGGAAGGTTGGTACCAAGTAATCAAAGTAAGTTGACAGACCTATAATGCAAAAGGGGCTAGATAACTTCACCGGGGTACTGAACAGGCTCGCTGGCAGTGAAGCAATATCTGAGATATCTGTAAGGTTGTTATACATGAATATCACTCTACTATGGTTACCAATTCTTTTTAAAAACCTGATCTACATCCCATGTTTAGATAGGGCTTCCTGATTAAAAACATATAATCTTCTTCTTTTGATGCAAGATGATAGCCACAAGATCTGTTGGGTCTCCTAGAACTATTTTGATTGTCTTAAGGCAGACCTAAATTCAGTAATGAGAAGGGGAAAGTCGTGAAAGGGACTATAGGTAAGTTTAAAAAAGTATCTGAGTTTGAAAATATTTTCAAAGGTAAAAAGTGAAGTCTCTTTCCCCTTCAATATCCTGTTCTCAGGAACCTTTTCACTGGAATAAAACCATTCACTCCATTTACCCAATATTGGCACATGCTCTACTGTTCTTCCCGTCTTACAAGAAAACGGGATCCCTAGTTGGAGCCTATGTTGGAGCCACCTTTGTTTTTTAGCCCGTCTTGAATTTCATGTCTTAATGCTCAAAATCGAAAGATGGTTTTCATATTTTCCTTCTATGGTTTCAAAATCTCTGAAGTCTTATCACGCAAGCGACGATAGTTATCGTACTCTCAAGGTGAGTTCTACTTTTCGTCAAATATTCCCCCCCCATTTGTTTTACCTCAGGATTTTGTATGTCAGATGCTATAGATCACATAGTTCACAAGTCCCGAACAACGAAGCGGCGAAACCATTTTAAAATTTTACCCAGGACAGTAACAAGAGTAAAATTTCCCTAAATTATAGTTAAGCATCATCGGGGTTTCGTTTCTCGGTGTTTACTAAATCCAAAAGTCTTACTGTCGTAACCCCGATAGCCGAAACCACAAATTTCTTGTTTTAGTAACCCGCGTTAAGGTTAAATGTAAAAGCTTAGCCGTAGTTAAGTTCTGTCGGAAATTCACAACTCGGCATATTTTCTTTTAAAAAGCTACACTTTCAAAACCCTGAGTCGCGAAGTTGCGATAAAGATATGAACATAATTAATTAAACACTTAATCTGATTTTATCCTCCCTTTTAATTAAAACATACCATCGTGATCTCACAGTTTCACAACTCGGCATACAAACTTCCCGGAAGCTATACCTTTGAAGCTTCGAGTCGCGAAATTGTGATATAAATAATTATGTAATTAATTAAGTACCTAATCACAATTACGTTTTTATTAACCAAAGTCAATCATCACAATTTTGGGTGTTAGAGGTTCAAAGGGTTAAAGCAAAGATTCCCGATGCAGCGAGTATCGAAAGATTAATTAACTTGGGTAAAACCTGATTAATTGAGCTAAGCCAGTATTTCCCGCGACTTGATGCATGCACAGTTTACGAGGCAGTCTTAATTCTTCCTTACGCCAACTGACATTTCGAACCGCCAAAATTTATGGCATTAATTAGAAACAAGGTGAATCGACAAGTAAAGATTGGGTTTTTATTGTTAAATTTATATTTAAGCGTGATTTGACTAATCTATTCTTAAAAAGTATCGAGTTTTCGAATATATAGAGTTGTTGTTCATTATAACAAATTCATTTCTATATTATGCAGGGCACACTTTTCTTAGTGAACTAATTTTTGTATGTATACATATTTTTATCACAGAAGAGGTAAAGTAGGATCTCCCGTCATGGCCCCGCGAAAAGCGTCTAAAGCCAACGTTGAGGTTTCGGGACAAGGTTTGGAAAACATCACTGATAATTCACCTTGAAGTGTCGACTCTATCCCAAACTGGTTGATTATTTCTGATTTTCTACAGGCCGAATTAGTGGATTATTCTGATGATTCCAGTGACAATGAAAAAGACGACATAACCACCAAATATAAGATCGTCATACAATATGGAATTCATAAAGTAGCGGCCAGGCCACGAATGCTCCCTTACTATGATATCGTTTGGTGGGCATTAGACCATGTGGACATACCAACCAGAACCAACATAATTGAGCAGAAGGTCACCATCGGGACTTTCAGACCCGAACAAATGCAAGCAATGTACAAGTTGCCTACCATGTCAGACCTTACATATGATGTTGAATTCTTGGAGAAGTTCAAATAGAAGGAATGTGTGCAATATGACAAGACTATGTCTAGCTTAATCAGAGATTGGGTTTCACACGCTACGAAGTTCAGGGCAGACAATAATGGTATATATTCAATAGCTTCCTTGGAACCACAGTTCAAGTATATAGCTATGATGACCTGTAGATTATACAGGAGAGAGGACACCTCACATTTATTTGTTCAATGGGTGCCTCTAATACATCAAGCCTCCGAAGGTTGTTCCTTCGACTGGGTGAAAATACTGTCTGATAGCTTGACCAGTCGAGTTATAGAGTATCGGGCACAGAAAGAGAGCGGAAATATTTCTTCATTTTTTATGTCTGCATACATTATGGATGTCGCGTTCTTTCTAAAACCCTTTCCCTTAATGAGCTGGAGTTGGACTCCAGCAGAGGCTGAGCCCATCCATTTCTATCATTCAAAACTGTGGGAAAACAAAATGACAAATTTTGTATATGAAATCTTTAACTGGGTAATGGTACCAATGCATGTCACTATTTTCAGCCACTCACCACCCAGGATCTCGGACAGTATAGTGACGAATTTGAGCAGTATAGTTGACTGGTATGTAGAATCCGAATTCTCATATCTCAGAGTTTTTGGGCCTTCTGTTCCCCCGCATGCATTTCCATTATTCATTCCCGACAAGCTGGCTTGTCGTGAGGTTGCTAGACAAACAGTAATCGGTGGCATAAGCAAGGAACTTAAGGAATATTCAAAGAAGGTATGGCCACATTTTCCTGTTCATTTAAATTCATATTATTTGTTATATTTCGGGCATGCTAAAGCTGAGGCAGCAGCCCTGGAAGACCTAAAATTGGTTCTTATTGAATTCAAGAAGCATGATCTGCAAAGGGTCGTATGCAATCATTTGGCCAATTGTAGACTCAAGAGGTTCGAATACAAAAATTCACCCTCAGATGACATTTTCTGAGGCGCAAGATCTTATGCCAAGATTTTAGCTCGAATACAAACCCTGGCACCTGAAGAGAGGGACGATGTTCTAAAATTCCAAGAACATTGACGCAGTTGTCTTCCCGTAGTATTATAGGGTGAGAATCCAAGTACAGCAGAGGTGAAACAAAAAGATGTTGAAGGCTCCAAAGATGCGACACCCAGTCAAGAAAAACACCAGGATGGGGAAGAGAAAACTAAGAGTCTGAAAGCAGAGATAAATACTCCTGACCCACTGAAAAAGAAGACTCTGGTTACTACTCTGGGGTAACCAGCTAAGAAAATCAGAGATCCCATCGCATCCATTACTCCCTTGCAGTCATCTTAGCGAAACATTGACGCAGGGTGGATTTTAAAAGAAGAATTGAGACCTATAAGGATGGAAGATCTCCCTCCAAATGATTTCTTCTTTGATAAGAAGAGAAAGGCTTTGGTAAAGAGAGAATTCTATTAGGAGGGGGAATCGACAACCAAGAAATACAAAGTATTGACTGATGGGAAAGACAAGAAGAATGAACCGTTCATGACAGAAATAACCGGGACATTAGGGGCATATGCCAAAACAAATTAATTTTCGGTCGGGGTTTTGAAAAACCAGCTGAAATGAAAAAATCGCCTCATCAAAACCCTATAAGCCAGACTAGCCACAGTAGAGGAGGTTGCCAAGGACCAGGTGAGTGTAGGGATAGAACAAGCAAGGTTGGCCGATAAAAGTGAGATAGAGCTGCTCAAGACTAATCTCGAACAAGCAGAGTTGGTGGTTCGGAATGGTCAGATACAAGCGGGCCAACAAAAATACTTGATCGAATAGCTACAGGCTAGAGTGGAAATCGTCGAAAGTAAAGTTATAAATATCAGGATGTTCTAGTCCCAAGCGATGGAGATTCGATGTAGAGTTTCTATGGCCTAGAAAAATTTACTTGCCAAGGTAGAGGTGATTCGAGACAACTGCTTACTTGTTAATCAAGTTTTGGAAAATGTATCTGTTAGAGAAAGAGAAGATGGAGAAGCTCGGGTCACTTTTCAAGAGGCTGTAATAGCTACAAACAACAGGGAATCGGGAAGTACTCCCAGGTTTTCCATTTCAGAGCAGACCAGAGGAAATATTTTATTAAAAGAATGGGAGCATAGTATCTCAGAAGGTAAGTTGCAAGCCAAGAGGGTAATGAAATCTTTGGAAGAGGCTTTTGGTTCTATAGATGGTAATCTGTTAGGCATTGATAACGAAGGTAATGTCGAGGCATTAAGTCAAATGAATATAGAGAAAATTTCACTTGATTTAAATGAAAAAGAGGAAGGAGATTCAACCGAGATCTCACAAGTAACTATGGTAGACATAGTTCAAATAGATAAATGTATAATTAAACCAAGTGTACAATTGTGCGCTATTGACATCATAGACAGACAGATGGAAGAAATGTTACCGCAATTAGCTCAAGATTGTTACTCTTTTGAAGCTAATTGTCAAGCAGAACCGTCAAGGCTGATATCTCGGCTGGTGGAAAGGTGTGTCACTTGTATCGAGCATATGTGAGGACAAGCTTCTGGCACAAATAAAGACAGAGATGAAGAAATGGAACGATTTCTCTCCTCCTTATCATAACTGAAAATTTTGCAACGATTGAGATTCCATCTTATGTAAAATTGTATAAATATACCCTAGAAAGAAAGAAAAAGGGTTGGACCTTTTTGTGTCGATTGTAATAGAGGTTTTCCATTTTGAGAGTTAATATAAAGCAAATCCGAAGATTCTCAATTCCGTCACGACTGTGTTATGATATTGTTTCCTTCTATCTCATATTTCGTTTCATTTCATATTTGTATCTGATGAATGCTTCGCTATAATTTAGTACAACCTCTACTATAGTGAATGAATTTTGGTTTTCTATATTGTTTATTGTTTTTCCTCTGTACCAGCTATTAGAAGGTATAAGACCAGTCAACACTTTCAGAATTCTATATATATTTTGTGCTTCATCGGGTTATTTCTTTACATTTTTCTTCTTTTGTTTATACGTGAGATTCTCCCTTGATAAGAGCCTTACTCGATAGATAGCTTAATGTTTTCTCCCACCTCATACATTTTTATTAAAGTATAACTTAGATACGGGAAAGGGCCTTTGGTTTTCACCCCTTTTTCACTCCTGAAACTATAAACTCTCTTTTATATGACTGGAATTGAGACAACACTTAAATTCCCCCTAAGGTTTTCTTATCTTACTGTTCCTCCATGAATGTCCCTATAAAAAGACAGCCTAATATCGAACCCAGACTATTAGATCAAACACATATTTCCTTAAACCTTTTTGATATTACTCTTAAAATAGCCACTACCCAAGTTGAACTCGAATGTTCATGGGCAACAATTGAACAAGATATAAACATCTAGGAACAGTTGGAAGCTAGACAACGTCAACACAGAAATCATCCATAGTTTCCCTTGCCGAAGGTTGACGTTTCTTCCTTCTCTACCCTTTACTCACTTTCGGATGCCTAGACACTGTACTTCTAAGCCTTAAGTACAGACTCTGGAACAACAACATCCTTTGGAAATCTTATGCATATGTATTCTTTTACTGGTGACACATACAAAGAGGCATACATAGAAGGTGAGGACTTCAAGGAGGTGTTATGGTAGCTACAAGGTCAAATTCATGTAGAAGAAGATGACAATAAGGTTGACTATGATCTCCATAATTGGTTACTCTACAAGCTAGACAAGCTCTGTTATCCTAAAGGTAAAATATTGTAGCTTATCAAAGAGGCTAACACCTCCAAATTTACATGGCATTTTGGTGTTGGGAGGATAGTTGCTAACTTGTAACAATATGTGTACTTTCCCAAAATGCAAGAATATGTAGCACAATATATTAGAATACGTGGCACAATATATTAGAATATGCATACTTTGTTGTACTAGAAATCTCAATAATATAAGGAAAGGTCTATACCATTTCTTACATGTACTCAATTGACCTTGGGAAACCATTTCCATGGATTTTATGGGAGTTTTTGTTGATTAAGGTTGGTTGTCATTGATGTCAACCCTTGAAGAAATCCCCGTAGCAAAAATATTTGGGTAATGGACCCAACATTGTTTGATGTAAATATGACTCATTTTTGTTTTGTAATGGGTGATAATAAGCAAATATGGATGAACTCCAAAGTGGTCCCCTTATGGTGAAATCCCTCATGGGAAGATGCTTTGCGGAGTAAGAGAACCCATGCTTAATTGTGGAATAATGAGATGAATGATAGTTAATTTGTCAAGGAAACTATCCTATATGGATAATTATTGTCACGCCATTTCCAGTGGTATGTAGAACGTCACATAACTCCTCACCGTTAGAGAGTTATGACCATGTGAAGTTGGAGTGATCCAGATTATTTTCGGCACGAAATGAGAGTGGAGATATAACAAAGAAATGCACAGAGATATTGCAGATATTAAATAATATAACATAAATTTATCAGAGATGAAACCATAAACACAGATATACAGTAATACATGATTTCTATTAATGAAAGAAATGTACAGAAACTGTAAAATTACAGAGTGAAAGACTCGCTAGAATGGTGGCAGCTTATCTTTGAGAAGAGATGTGACGACTACTCGCATTCACAAGAAGATGATTACAATGAGGCTCTGAAGGCATTTTTAAAATAAACTAGAATGCCAAAACCCCTAGACATCCAAAAACCTAACCCTAGGAGATGAAGCGACAAAAGTTAGGTGGGCCCCATTTGGGTAAGTGAGTACATCAACTTCCCGGGGTCATAACTTTTGCATACGATATCCATTTTAGGCATGTGATATATTGTTGGAAAGGTATCATCGAGGAGATTAATTTTTGGGGCTCAATCATGAATTTGGATATCATTGAGATCATCTATATTGAAAAACCTTTATTCGGGCCCTCAAAATGGCCCCAGAAATTAAAAACTGCTAAAATAATAAATCGCCAAATTTACCAGAAAACTGTTTTGAGCTAGTTGGAAAAGGTGGGTGGCGACCAATATCCACCTGGATCAATCCTCCCTCCTTAGGAATCAATGGTATCCATTGCATTGAGTTCCTGGGGGAGAGGGAAAAGCATTTGCTGAATCTGCATCTTGGTGAGTTGCTTGCCTTGCTAGAGACATCGCGCTGCTCAATTTGTGGAAGTATGTCACGAACCTATTGAGGCTGAGGCTATTCAACAAGTCAAGCTACATGAGAGGATGGTGTGTAGAAGGAATATTTTCACTTTGCTTCAACCTTTCCAACCTATTTTTTTTGGATAGAAGGTGCTTGGGGCGAAGCTATAGTGGTTGCAGTGTCCTTATGTTCCCCTTTTGAACAGATTGTGAAGAAGTTGAATTTTGCAGTATGGGATACTACCTTGCGACACTTTTTAGGTGGAAAAATATTTGGAACTACCTCTGGTATTATGTAGAGATGACCCCCCAAAGTAACAATGACACTACAGGGTCGAGACTCATAAACAACATGGTGTCTCCACATATATGGTTGGCCCAAGAGAACATCACAGACATCCATTGGGGAAACATCACATAATACCTCATCCTTGAAGGGTTGGATTCCGTATGAAAATCGACACTATTGGCTGACACGAAGATATCATCCTTTCCAAAGCCACCTAATGTTGTATGGTTGAGGGTGTGGTGTTGTCGACAATCCCAATTGTTTGATGACCTCTGTTGAGATGAGGTTTTTTTGGCTTTCGCTATCAACAATAAAATGTAGTGGGGTTCCCTTCACCCACATCTATGAGTGAAAAATGTGCTCCCCCTCTTCAGGATCTGTTGGTTCTTCTGGTTGAATTGTTGCAGTCGCGACAATAGAAGTGGGGTCTGTGTCAATGATCTTTCCTTTACTAGTATTTTTAGAATAAGATTTTGAATCAGGGTTTGGCTCCTTGTCTTTGATCTCGGGCACCAATGACTGTTTTGAGCGACATTCATTGGTGTTGTGCCAGGGGATTTTGTGGAAATCATACCATTTTTCGGTGTCCTTCTTTGTCTTCCTATGACCCTTCTTTTCCTGTGTCTTGGAGTGGTTTTCGAGAGACTTTTTGTTAAGGAGTTCTTTGTCATACTTTGGTTGTTGCGTATTTTCATACCCAAATTCCCTCTTGTCCTAGTGCTTACATTTCTGCTCAATTTTAACAACATATTGATAAGCATCACCGAGTGATGAGATGTCCAGAAAATCCATTTCAGTCGGGATGTATCTGTGTAAAGCCCCACGGTATTTCAGAACCAAATGTCACTCAGAGTCTTTGATACCCAGCTTGGTGTGCAAGGTATTGAAAGTATTGGTGAAATCCAAAACTTCTTGGCCCCTCTCTTGTCATAGTGTGGTCCATCTCATCTACTAGTCCTCATAGTTTCCAACAGGCTAATACTATTCCTTTACCGCATCCACAAAAGAATCCCAAGTGGGATCGACCCCATATATTCCAGACTCCTCTATGGAAATTTTCTCCCAGTAAGTTTCCCACCAATGTTTGACATGAGGGAGAGATTTAAGGAGTGTGAAGGTGATCTTTTCTTTGTCGAAAAAAATTGTGAACAGAGAAATAAACTTCTAGCAAAGTTAACCATTTTTCTAGGGCTTCTGCATCTATTTGTCCTTCAAATATAGGAATATCAAAATTAACTTGTACCTTGAAAGGCGAGATGCCTCCAAAGTGGCCTCTTGATGAATATGTTCCTGATGCTATCAGCAGGCATTTAAGTATGTGGGAAAAATTCTCCATCATTTCGTCCCTCTATCGCATGAGAGCATGCTCAAGCAACAGATTGATAGGATCGTCTGCTCTGTCATTTTGATTTTCCTTCGCCATTGAGGGTTTCTTGGGTGTGTGAGAGAGATTGTCTTCAAGAGAGACAAGCTCGAGACCCAACTTTCTATACTCGGACATCATCTGGGACATGCACTGAAAAAACAATCAAGAGCAGCCTACTCTGATACCACTGATCAAGATTATTTTCGGCACGAAATGAGAGCAGAGATATAACAAATAAATGCACAGAGATATCATAGATATTCCATAATATAACATAAATTTATCAGATATGCAACCATAAACACAGATATACAGTAATACATGATTTCTATTATTGAAAGAAATGTACAGAGACTATAAAAATACAGAGTGAAAGACTCGCTAGAATGGTGGCAGCTTATCTCTGAGAAGAGATGTGACAGCTACTTGCATTCACAAGAAGATGATTACAATGAGGCTATGAAGGAATTTTTAAAATAAAATAGAATGCCAAAAATCCTAGACATCCAAAAACCTAACCCTAGGAGATGAAGCGCCAAAATTCATGTGGGCCCCATTTGGGTAAGTGAGTACATCAACTTTCTGGGGTTGTAACGTTTGCATACGATCTTCATTTTAGGCATGTGATAGCTCGTTGGAAAGTTATTGTTGAGAAGATTCATTTTTGGGGCTCAATCATGCCTTTGACTATCATTGAGAACCTTGATCTCAAAAAAACTTTATTTGGGCCCTCAAAATGGCCCCGTAAGTTAAAAATTTCTAAAATAGTAAATTGCCAAATTTGCTAGAAAACTATTTTGAGCCAGTCGAAAAAGGTGGGTGGCCACCGATATCCACCTAGATCATGGAGAAACCAAGTTTGGGTAATGGACCCAAGTTTCTTTTATGGATAACAATATGATTTTTGATATATTTTAAGGTAATACTATTCTAGATGGATAGTACAAGTCATTCCATTTCTGGTGGTATGTGTAATGTCACATAAATCCTCATGGTTTGAGATTTATGGCCTTACGAAGTTGGAGGACCCTCATCTGTCATCTAGAAGCCCCAAAAGGTCAAAGTAGTCAAAGTGGTTTAAGAGATTTTAAAAGGTAAATAATAAAGTGAAGTGATGAGTTTATTATAACTCAAAGTGAATACAAAATAAATTATTTCAATAATAAACTTAATTGAGAAATTAGAAGTGGGTTAACCCTAAAATAAGGAAAGTGGGCCAAGTGACCTAGAAGATGTTTTTAATGAAGCTACTTGGAGAGTATAAATAAGAGGCAAGGCTCTCTAATTTTAATAAAACTTGACCATATTGAATATCTATAGGTGTTTAAGGTAACCAAGAATATCTAAGACGAATTTCTAAGGGAAGGTGAAGAGAAGAAGGCCGAAATGCAAGGAAGGATAAATTCTTTTGATGGTGTTTTCTAAGGTATGTTATTTACGAGTCATCTCACCATTTGCGCTATAAATTTTTTTATATAATGTTTCAGACCACGAAATTGCTATGACATTGAGAAAAAATACCCAATTATATGTGGTAATAAATTAAGCTTGTGGGTCATTGTATTTTTGGAGTTACACTCTGTGTAAAATAGGGTTTGTGGCTAGTCCTGAAACTAGTAAAAAACAAGTGTTTCGGGTAAAAATGTCATAACTTCTTCATAACAGATCCCAATTCACTGAGACCAAATGTGTTGATTAGGGTACAGTCTACATTATGTTGTGTAATAGTTTCGGATCAATTCAACAAACATTTCATGCAGGGCACGCTCTACAATGTCTCTCTCTAGAATAAGCTAGAATTCAACAATGTATGCCATTTTTGCGATAACTCCTTTTCTGAGAGGTTCCAAGTAGTGACACCTAGAGGAATTGCATAAAACACACTGAAGAACATTTTGTATTAGTGTGATATGTTTATTCATTACAGGTTCAAAGTTATGATTACTTCAAGTTAGGGTTGTTGACTAATCCAAAACTAGGCATGTGAGACTAAAGAAAAGTTTGATGAAAATGCTAGTCTCTTGTTGTTAAAGTTAAGGAAGGTTTGCAGGAATGTGATGATATACACCAGGTCTATTACAGATCTACAAATCAGATTTGGATGATGAAATTGATGAGATGTTTTGGTTGAGGTATATGTTGAGTACATGGTTGAGACAAGTAGTTGATGAGTTGGAACATACATGAGGTGTATAGTTGATGATATTGGTACATATTGATGAGTATTTGAAACATGATTGGTACATAATTGGTACATGGTTGAATGCAATTTTTTATCGTACAGGTTGATTACAGGTTGTTTGGCATAATTTGGAGCATGGTTGATGCACTTGTTTATGGTACAAGTTGATTATAGGTTGAGGTATAGGTTGATGCATGGTTGATGCATGGATCATATTTATTGGTACAGGTTTACAATGGTATATCTCACAGTGATAGTGTGACAGTGGTTCCATCATTCTACTTCTACTTTAGGGTGGCAGGACGGGGAAAGGACATGTGTTTCTAGCCACCTTCCAGTTGTAGTCAGAGAACATAGGGGGTTGTAGACTCCTTCTGGTTGTAGTCAGAGAATTGGGGAGTTGGAGTTTCCCTCAGGTTGTAGCTTGAGAAACTAGGGGGTTGAAGCCTCCTTCCAATTACAGCTAGAAAACAAAGGAATTTGGTGCTTCCAATGAATGTAATTCTTCAATACATATAAGAAAAAGCATTCTATGGTTTTCTCCCGATTTGGGTTCCCACATAAAACACCGGTGTACTGTGTATGTGTGTGATTGTTTATTTCTTACTACTCATTATTGGATAATAATTCTACATTGATATAACATTTGAAGAAAAAGGATTATAATTACGCTATTACTGATTCATTTCCCCTCTCAGTAATCCAACAATTGGAATTAGAGAAGATTCCTTCAAAAATCAATTTAACCACTGAAAGGTAGATCATGGAGAGTACCAACTTGTATAAAAATGGAATACCACAGTTTGATGGGTAGAAGTATGCATTTTGGAGCATAAGGATGAAGACATATATACGGGCACATGGATTTCAAGTTTGGCAATCAATTGTAGATGGATACAAAGCACCAACAGTTCCACCAAAAAATGACAAAGTAGTGAAACTCGGTGAGAATAATTCCAAAGCCAAAAATGCACTTTTGAATGGTCTCAGTGATACGGTATTCACCAAAGTTGCACATTCTAAATCTGCTAAAGAGACTTGGGACAAGCTTCAAAATATTTATGAAGGAGATTCAAAAGTCAAAGAAGTAAAGATTCAAACTTACAGAGGTCAATTTGAACAACTAAAAATGAAGGAAGATGAAGATATCAAAATGTACTTCTTACAAGTTGATGAAATAGTGAATGCAATCATAGGATTGGGAGAAGAAATTAAAGAATATGTAATCTTTCAAAAGGTACTAAGATATATTCCTATGATATTCAACCCTAAGATATCATCACTAGAAGAAAGATCAGATCTAAACTCAATAAGCATGGATGAACTGCATGGAATATTCATAGCATATGAGATGAGAACTGAACAGGAAAATCCATATGTAAAAGAAGCATCCTTCCAAAAGATCAAAGAAAAATAAAAAGGAATGAGAAGAATATAGTAGCAACAACGATGTCTCGAAAGATGATGAAGAAGTGACCAACTTCGTCAAAAGACTGAACAAGGGAACCAACAGTAGGTATAGAGGTAAGATTCCTTTAATTTGTTTTAATTGTGATGGTATTGGTCATTTTTCTAAAAAATGTCCTCATAACAAAAAGATAAATGATGAAGGTTACTCAAAAGGAAGACAAACATATAAAGGTAAAAGAAATACAAAGAAAGTTTTCAAGAAAATATTTTGCACCAAAGAAGACATCTCATTATCATATGAAGATGAAGTCAGTGACAATGAAACAGGGAGAGTTCTATTCATGTCAGTAGAGGACTCTGATAAAGAAAAATCCAAAGAAGAATATGAACAAGCATATGAAGAAGAAATTGAAGAGGCAGAAGTTGACTTCCGAGAAGAATTAATGAGTGCCATAGAAGCTATCAGAAGAAAAAGGAAGAAAAACAAGAAACTACAAGAAGAACTAGATAAGAAAAAAAACACTCAAGAACTAGAACAAATGATCACAAAATTGAAGGTTCAAATAGAAGAAGATAAAATAATTGAATAAGCACTCAAAGAATAGCTAGAAGGAAAGGACAAGATCATTGGAAACCTAGAAGCAAAGATTGTCACACTAAGAAAGGATATTCAAAATAAAAATATGCAGAATAGATCAAAAGTTCTGGATGACATTATCAGTAGTCAAAAATCTCATCTTGACAAATCTGGACTTGGACACAATCAGATAGAAAAGGGATCAAGATCCAAAACAACAGAGAAAGAAACAAATCCAAAAAGCTATGCAGAAACAATCAAAGGGGATAAAAATATATACAAGGAAGATTATGGGGACACTCCTCCATCGAGAAGATTCAGATTTCAGAATCAACAAAAGATAGACAGGCCTCAAGAAGAAGAAGGATTCATAAGAGCACCTCCTTTCAGAATATCTTCAACTACCAGGTATCAAACTATATTTTTTTCTTTATGTTATGCATGTAATAATTTTTTACATAAAGTTGTAAATTGCAGAGCTAACAAAAGGAACAATAAATACTTTGAAATCCATACACAAAGGGGTTATTCAAGAATACCTAGTGAAACACAGAGAAGAAGTTACAATAGGTTTGAATATTTGAGCACTGAAGTGGAATGTTACAAATGTAACAATTTTGGACATGTGTCCAAAAATTGCAGAATGACAGTCACTCCTAAAAGAACTCAACATAGTCACAAACAAGAACCTCAGAAAATGACATGGATAAGAAAGCAAGATCAATATAGAAATGAAGAATGTACAGTCAATCTAGAAGCTTAACAAAAGAAACGTAGTTGGTATATTGAAAGTGGATGTTCAAAACACATGACAGGTGATAGAGACAAGTTTCTTACATTACGAAAGGAAAGAGATGGATCAGTCTCCTTCGAAAATGATGATTCATCCAAAATCATTGGAAAAGGCACAGTTGTTATAACCCTAGTTTTCACCAGACATGCTTACCTAGCATCATGCCATCTCATATTCCTTCTTTTCCAAGCTAGTACTGAACAACTCTTCTTTAAAATACCATTTTTAAAGGCACACATGCCGTGCTTCACTACATCCTACATGTACACTATAGTTGACCCACTACAACCCATGTGTACATTCTAGATGACCCACTACAACTTGCATGTACCTACAAAAGCATGAAAAATGGAAAGTTGTTGATGGAACAGACAATTTTTGGTAAGTTAACTAAACCTTTAGACCATGCATGGCTAGTCACTCATCTAAATACCTAGCTCCTTATAGCCTATAAAAGAAGGGGTAGGGGTCCCATTTGAAAGGAAGAAAATCATAGTAAAGAAACTCTACCCGAATTATCATTCCCCTTGCCTCAACCTTTTGCAACCATTGTTTGAAGAGAAGAATACACAGAAGTAGTTGGAGAACAGTTGAAGAGGATCCTAGGACCATATTCGAGGAGTAGTTGTCGATTTCAATATTGTAAGGTATTCTCGTGAGATTAATAAAAGAAGTTCTTTTCCCATCCCTCCATATGAGGTTTTAATTGTTTGAATATTGATTATATGTTGATTAAATATCTAACCCATTATTTCATAGATCAAATGCATGTGGATTTCTTTGTTTGTATTTTGTGAATGCAGGTCATCATTGGGAGGAGAGTTGCAGTTGAAGAGAGACCAAGTGTGAAAATGTATCGACATCAAATACGAAAAATAAGGTATGACAACTTGATCTCTTTAACCTTGTATTTGCATATGAATAATGGGGTTTAGACATGGGATGATGGTAGAAAGTAGGAATCTTTAGTTCATTTCTGCATGCATGATAAAACCCTTAGTACTAGTCCATAGGAGGGATTTCCCACCCACAACAGAATTGGCGACCATAGTGGGGAGACTCTCGGGTTTTCTGTGGATACTTTTTTAATAGTTTTAAATTGGTTTCATGACCTTTTTTTCGAGTTTTTACAAGAGTTTGATCTAGTATGGATTTTGGTCTTATATACCAGTATTCCCTGCTTTCTTTGCTTGGCTACTTTTTATTTTATGGAATTCATAGAGGTACATGCAGCCTGCATGCATGTACCCATGCCCTACCTTCACACAGCTCGCATGCACATGCTAGCTGATGAAGTGTCAGTCGTGTGTCTGAGTTCATAATTTTTTTTTTAGAGAGGCAGTCATCCTCTCCCATGTTAGAAGTGATCCCTCTCATGGGTTTTCTGGATCTCATTATGGTATCTTTTTTTGTAGTTTGTAGCTTAGGTACCATCTCATAATGGTTTTGTTATATGAATTTTTCCTTGAATTGTTTTTCTTTTCTGTCAAAGTAAGTTTCTGAGTCTTCAAGGGACTCTGGATCTCAATACCAATAGTCTCTGTCAGTGTTTGATTGCTTGTTTTTTTTTTCATTTTTGAAGAATTGCAAAGGTACATGCGGCCTATATAAGGCTTGCATGAGTGTACACGTGCTCTGACCTGACACAAATCACGTGCACACGCTGGCTGTTGAACTGTCAGCAGCGTGCCTATTGAAAAAAGTTTTGTTTAAGGGAAGGCAGTCATCCTCTTCCTTATCAATAGTTATATCTCTCAGTGATTGCCTTGATTTAATCTTGGTATTTTTCAAAGCAGTCGGTAACTTAGGTCTGATTACAACAATAGCTTTCTTTTTCATTAAAATCTTTTCCTCAAAATTTTTCTTTCATAGTGTTTTTAGACAAGTGTTAGAGTCTGCTTTAATCAATTTGTGTGTTATTTTCAGTAACACTTTGTGATCTGTGCTTAGGCCAGAAGTTTTCTTGGTCTTTACTTGTCATCATTTTTCCTTTTTTCTTTGCGAGCATTAAATAAAAAAAAAAAAAAACTCTTTTATTTCTTGGTTTAGTTAAGTAGTTGTTGGTTTGCATTAATAACCAAGAAAAGTTTTTATTTCATAAGTTCTTGGTTGTTTACTTAGGAAAATAAG
>ML786403.1:726350-741392 GCA_009831015.1 Picea engelmannii | reverse complement strand
TCTTCCACAACTTTATCATTATTATAAATTGAAACAAAATAACATTTCAATTTACCTCAATCAAAATTTCAAATCTGAATTTGCTATAAGCTTCCTCATCACCAGGGGATAACCATTACTCAGACTTTTCCTCCATACTCTGCTACTTTCATCAGTCCTCTTTCTTCTGTACCTGCAATTATAGTCAGCATATCATCTCTTTATGCCTTCAAGATCTTTGACCATGTTCATCCATATACCAAATGGATCGTCTTCTGTTTGTATCCTACTCTTTTCTTATCTTTGACCATAATCTGCTTCTAGGATCTTTCTTTTCCTGCTTCTCTGTATGTTACACTCATCAATTCCTTGTGCTAACCAAAACAAGCATTATTTATGATAGCACCCATACTTTCATGAATATATAAAAGTAAATTCCTTCACAGAGAATAAAAGATACCTCCTACAGAGAGAAATCCTTTCTCTGATACCACTTGACGCAAGCACCACTTGCTATGTCAAAGCAGATCCTTGATTCCACAATTTACTGTACTAGAATCTACCTTGAATATGGTCTTTCATCATTCTTTGACAGAGCTAAACTTAGTTATCTGTCACTATGCTTGGCAATTCTATTCCATTTGACAAGACTCCTCTTAAATTGGAGGATTAAACATTTTTCTTTTTATTCAGCTCCCAACGGAAATGACTTTCTATTTACTATTTAGCACCATATGACCTTTTGATGTGACCAAAGGGTCCCAATGGAAAATCACAAAAATACAAATTGTACCTTCCTTTGGATTTCCGCTTCCATCCACTATTCGACACGTGTCCTCCAACGAAAATCACCAAGGTGCCTCGAACTCCACATCCTCGCTTCTCCGCTAATATCTGGACCATCTATTTCTCAGCCTTTAATCTCCGCTATGATCTTGTCCATTCGATTCTCAATGAATCTCAACTGTTCATTCTCCCTTTGGCCAAGCTCCACTCAAATCTATACCGTTGATTTCTGGGGTGTACATTCTTGTTTTCTCTCCTCATCGATCCCGCTCTGTTCCCAATCATTGATTCAACTCTGCTCAACCACGATGTTTACAGAATACCCATATGGACTAGGTTTTCTCCACTATGACGTTATTTATAACTTACAGTTATCTGCAATATCTCTCACCCTCAATGCTTTTCTACTAAGATTGATGGATCACATTCATTCAATCAATGATAACAGAAACCTATACCATATCAATTCTAAAGATAATGGATTGATCATCCTATGTATTCAGATTTCATTCAAACCATGGCTGGATACAATTTGTAAACAATTCACGCATATAAATTATTGCAATACTGAAATTGAATTCAACAGAGTAATAAAACTTCTTTACAAACTTGAATTTCCCCAATAGATCTTTTACAAAACAAAGCAATGAGTCTCTGTGCATGCTCCAGGAATTGAATTCCGAGCTTTCCCCTCTTGATCTACATTCAAGCTTCCTCCTCTTCGAGCTCCTATAACTCTGTGAGATAAACTTCTAAGAGAACTTAGCTACCTAACACAACACTCAGGACTTGTATTTATTTACAATGGAAAAATCTGTTTTCAGATCCTATGATTAAGGAACAAAGTCCTTAATAAACTCAACTGACCCCTACGAGTCATCAGTGACTCACTAACCATTAACAAACCCTATCTTATCTCTTACAAGTGGAAAGTATCTAGAATCCTTGCCCATTATCCAAAATAACAAATTACACAAGTGTGAGACCCTAGGTCTCCTTTGATTCACTCAACTTTGATGAAGTCATGGGTGACTTCATTTTCATGAGCCTATGCTCCTGCATCATCTTCACCCTTTTTGGTTTTATGGATGTGTCATTTTTATGTCATCATTTTCACTATGGCATATGTCAAGTGAATCAGAGGTGTTCATTGGGTTTGCGGATGGTGCTAGCTGACACACTCGGAGGCTTCCTTTCACAGCTTGGGTAATTTACACAGCTTAAGGCCGGTTGTTATCTTTAGGAGGTATATGTTTAGGTGACACCACAAACAATGTTGTTGAATACAATGTAGTTCTAGAATTTTTGCGTGATGCTTTGTAACATGGTATTTCTCGTCTCTGGGTATATTTATATGCTCAGCTGGTTGTGTCTAAGTTAAATGGAGTGTACTGCATTTATGATCCTACTCTAAACCAATGGTTCCTTACGGTAGTCTCTTAGAACGAATCTTTGATTACATTACATATATCCATGTTCCCAGGAGATTGAATCAAGTTAAAAATGCCCTAGCTAATCATGTATTTGATTGTCATATTGTACACATGTAAAGAAAATCACACACACATGTAAATACATTGGTAAAATAAATGTAGTCCATAAACACATAAAAATACATAAAGATCCATATATAATATCAAAAATATCAGAGTACATGCGTGGGTGCAAGTGCCTCAAAAATACGTCTAGTAACGAGTCATGGGGCTTATGCCCTCAAAAATATACAGATAGTTCCCTTAGCACGTGAAAATTCAAGCATAACTAAGGACGGGGCCTGTTGGCCCTGTTATAATGGTCAACGATGTTTTCCAAATGCCAAAAAAGTTAGACCCACATTCGTGGTGCCCCCACTACATGAGGCTGCATAGACTGTGAAAAATCCTCAATCTCTACCATGGGGACTGTGTGAGTTAGAGAGGTAAAGTTTCTCTCTACTCGTCTCAAAAATCTCTCAGCTTCACCGGCTGGAGGTCCTCCTACTACTGTTGGTCTGCCAGCTATAGCTGGGGTAGCCTCTAGTTGAGGATGTCGCTTATTCCTTACAAAGTCTGTTGGTCGCACTGGCCCCACATATACACATAATAGACATAGATCTTTTAGATAATCTAGTGTATAAAAAAAATGATATCTATAAAAAAAAAACATAAAAAATTAAATAAATTAAAAAAAAAAAAAAAGCTTACCCATCTCTCCTCGCTCCTCGTCGGGAGGTATCGGTACCTCAGGATCTCTAGAGAAGTCAATTCTGGCATAGGGGTAGTCCTCTATGATCAGAATCTGTCATGCCCACCAAGAAAAAACATTTGTCGCCAAAGGATTCAATGGTCCCTCCCCCCCCCTGTCGTGGCAACAATGTCGCCCATCTGCATAACATGGGGCTAGAGGCATGGTGCCCTCGTATCACCTCTTTAGGACTGAAACTAGGCACTCTCTCAAAGAAGAAATCACAGAGAATATTCCCAAACTCGAAATTCCTCTGATTCCGCATTCGACACTCTGTTAATTGCCTCTTCATACAATCTAGTAATGTGGTGCTCTAGTCAAATATTTGTGAATTTAAGCACTGAAATACACAATTCATGTGTGCACAAAAAGGCTGATGGAAAGACGTATACCCAGTAATCCGCCCAATGAGAAACATGTCACTTTCAGTGATAAGTTTGAGATCTTTCTTATCGGCACCTGCAAGATCGTTCTGTTAGTGTCAACTTCATAATGGAGTCCAATCAACTCCGATATGTTGTGAGGCCTAGAGGGAAAGGAACAAAAATTGACTGGTTCCCCTCTCCTTGAGAGGCCAGTCAAAAGTATATATCCTTTGTCATTAGAGCCAATGACTGCCCCTCTAGCATAAGGGCCTCTACGTCGGGATGCCAGTAATCCACCAAGGCATTCAGTATCCTAGGTTGTGATCGCATGAAATAACACTGGAAAAACTTTAACAAACCACACTGCAACAATGAAACAAGAGAATTAGAGTCCTCATCGACCAACACATCAACATACGCATGCTCTCTTTCTCTCCAGTAAACATACATCCTGCAAATAGACAAAGTTCAGGAGGGTTAACTCTTGTTTTTTTTGTTTTTTTTTACACTAAATTGAAGGTCCATGTGGGTTGTAGTGGTCACAGTAGCATGTACACTCAGGCTATCATAAGGCAACCCACCTGTACACTAGGGATATCATAGGACAACCCATGTGGATATAGGGCCGACCTTTTAAAGGTTGACACCCCTCCAAAAAATGAACTTAAATGCATAAAGAAAGAATTAAATTGCAAGAGGGGGTAGTGTATACTTGGTACAAGAGGATGGTCATTTCATCCACTAAGGCTCCCAGAATCAACTCTTTTCACAAAGGATTATTTTTTATGTTTAGTCAATTTCTTAATTAGTAATGGTGATAATGAGCTATCGGCTTCTATTTATAGACTTTTTGGCCTCTTTTTGTCAATTTTTAGACCCTTTTGTCATTTTTTCTAAACTGAAAATCATATAGTATGGTTTAGGATTTTTCTTTGGATTGTCACAAGAAGTGTTCTTTGCGTATTGAGAAACTTTTTGGAGCTTTGGGTCATTTTGAAGGTCCTTTGGTAAAAATCCATTTTTTCCAACTCGTTGCATTTAAGATAGGATTCCATCTCCACTTTTTGCATATTTTTGTCTTTTATGCTTTGCCATAGGATCAATCCCATTGAGTTACGACATGGAACCATCATTGCTTCTTTAGGAGTGTCGTGATTTAGTGGTAGAGCCTACTTTAACATGGATTCCCTAGGTAGATCCTAGTTGCATTTTGGTGTCCATGTTGTCACTAACGACTATAGGCCCGCGAGTCCTTACTAGTTTTTCCTGATTATGAGTTTGAGCCTCATTTGCATGATTCCTTATCACTCTTGACCTCAGCCTCGGGAATCCCAAAACTTAACGGGTCTTATTTTAAGCTCTTTTTAGACCCTCTAAATGTGAAAAGATTACCGAGTGATCTTGTTGAACTTCACACTCGCTAAACTGAAATTTGAAGTCACGTCTGTCCGGTGGTAGTTTACCCCTTTTTTGGTCTGGATGGTCAACTGTACGAACAAAGGTATACTCTAGGAGCCTCGGTTCTCTAGAAGAGTATTCTCAGGTATAATTTTAACCCTTTCTCGAGCCTAAGGGACTAAATTTATGAAAAAGGAACCCCCACAGATTCCATAGTTAATCTTTTTTCAAACTCCCTAAAATTGAAAAGATCGTCGAGTGACCTTATTCTTTCACACTCGTTAAAATGGTCTAGAAGAACATTCCCGATAGAGTCCATAGTTAAGCTTTTTTCAGACTCCTTAAAAATGAAAAAATTTCCAAGTGATCTTGATCACACTCGTTTAAATGGTTTTGAATAGATGTTTTTTTGGTGCTAGTTTACCCCTTTTTCGAGCAGACTAGACTACCTTCGAAAAAGGTACCCCAATGGAATCTCATTTTACATTTTTTCAGGCTCTCTAAAAATGAAAAAACGTCAATCTTACCTTCTCTGGGCTCATTAAAATTACATCGAAGGATGTTATCATTGTTTCTTGTTAACCACATTCACATTCCTGTGTCTTTGGCTTGATGTTGGATCCATGTTTCTCTCAACTTGACCATCTAAAGCATGCCTCATAATGCAAGCCTTGTAACATTGTGCCTTTGCATCTTGACACCTTGACCCCGGGAGGGATTTTTCCGAGTGTCCTTTCTCTAAACATCAGTCTTGTCCTTGTGCCTAGAACTAGTATGTTTGCGACACTCATTCCTCCTTTGTAACATATCATTATTTTATTCTTTTTCCATGATTATTGAAAAATACAAACAAAAAAAAATCAAATATACCCCAAAAAGAGGAAGGGAAAAGTATTTTATTTTTATTGGTAGCACAATGAGTCTCCCTTGGACAAAGCACATCCTTCCATTTTTTCGTCAAACTCTCAGATTTAATATGACCTTAGGAAGTTGTTCTCGCTACATAGAGTTGTTTCCTCCTCCATTTGGTTATTCTTCCAAACATATGGAGAGTTTGCGTTGCCTCTTGCATCAAGAACTTATTTCAATGCCATGCTTCCTAAGTCTCGTCATTTGTCGTGCTATTGTCTAAGGGAAGTTTTTACCAACCCTGAGTCGGCCCCTCTACAGTTTGTCTCTTTCCCTCATGCCCAGCCATCCCAAAAGTACAATCAAGTCTTTGTTTGAAATCAATGAAGCCTTCAGTCTGATCATCAAGATCCTCTATTCCATGCTCAACGAGCCGTCAAAGACCTCTGGGTAGTGAAGTCATACACTCATATTACACTCCTACCCGAGTTTTGAAGATTTTGAAGTTGATTCTTGAGCTTTGAAGACCTCATCTCCAGCCATCAGGCCTTATCAACTTCTAGAAGATGGATACTATACATGTATATCTTTTTTATTTCGAGATGTATATTCGTTCTGTATTGCTCGTGGGTACACTTTATATATTTATATGACATGGATCTGCAGTGTATTTGATTGGAAGCCATGATTTTATTTCATCCCAAGCATGGGTATGCCCGCCTCGGTGAGACAATTTCTATTTTGTATATGGAACCTCCCGAATTATGCTTCCTGGGCTCACTGGTTTGATACGTTGATAAATATTGATAATGTATTTTGGCCATCAAATGCTCTTCTGAACTCACACATTAGGGGGTATATGTTATAACCCTAATTTTCACCAAACATGCTTACCTGGCATCAAGCCGTCTCATATTCCTTCTTTTCCAAGCTAGTACTGAACAACTCTTCTTAAAAACACCCTTTTTAAAGGCACGCACGCCCTACTCCACTACAGCTCGTGTGTACACTCTAGCTGACCCACTACGGCCCACGTGTACACGCTAGCTGACCCACTACAACTTGTATGTACCTACAAAAGCATGAAAAATGGAAATTTGTTGACGGAACACACAGTTTTGGGTAAGTTAACTAAACCTTTCAACCATGCATGGTCAGTCACTCGACCAAATACCTAGCTCCTTCTAACCTATAAAAGAAGGGGTAGGGGTCCCATTTGAAAGGAGAAAAATCATAGTAAAGAAACTCTACCTAAATTAGCATTCCCCTTGCCTCAACCTTTTGCAACTATTGTGTGAAGAGAAGCATATACAAAAGTAGTTGGAGCACAGTTGAAGAGGAGCCCAGGACCAAATTCAAGGAGCAGTGGTTGATCTCACTATTGTAAGGTATTCTCATGAGATTAATAAAAGAAGTACTTTTCCCGTCCTGCCATATGAGGTTTTCATTGTTTCAATATTGATTACATGTTGATTAAATCTCTAACCCATTAGTTCATAGATCAAATGCACGTGGAGTTATTTGTTTGTCTTTTGTGAATGTAGGTCAACATAGGGAGGAGAGTTGCAGTCAAAGAGCGACCAAGCATGAAAAGGGATCGACATCGAACATGGAAAATAAGGTATGACAACTTGATCTCTTTAACCTTGTATTTGCATATGAATAATGGGGTTTAGGAATGGGATGATGGTATAGAGTATGACGCTTTAGGTCATTTTTGCATGCATGATAAAACCCTTAGTGCTAGTCTGTAGGAGGGATTTCCCACCCACAACACCAGTCCAAATTGGGAACAAGAATGAAAAGGTAGAAAATGTTCTACTAGTAGAAGATATGAAACATAATCTTTTAAGTGTGAGTCAAATGTGTGACCAAGGTCATAAAGTTACTTTTGATTCACAAAAGTGTGAGATAATAAAAGAAGTTTCATGGAAATTGGTCGCTGCAGCTACAAGAACTTCAAGCAACATATATGTGTTAAGCGAAATTGGAAATGAAAAGTGTTTTCTAGGAAAGGAAGATGAAATTTGGTTATGGAAAAGAAGAATGGGTAACATGAATTTTGATAACCTTGCTAAAGTCAGCAAAAGAGAAGCACTCAGAGAAATGCCCCAAATCACGAAACCAACCAACACTTTATGCAATCATTTCCAACAAGGAAAGAAAACAAAGACCAAGTTCAAATCAAAGGAATATTCAACAACAAAACCACTGGAAATTGTGCATATTGATCTAATTGGAACAACTACAACAAAAGGATTAAAAGATGAGAGATACTTTATGTTATTAGTTGATGATTATACAAGAATGATTGCAGTTTTCTTTCTCAAGAACAAGTCAAAACCTTTTGAAAATTTCAAGATCTACAAGGAAATGGTTGAAAATGAGATGGATTCAAGAATCAAATGATTAAGATCGGATAATGAAGGATAATTGACCTCAAAGGAATTTATGGACTATTACAACAATCATGGAATAAAAAGGAAATTCTTCATCGCTAGGACACCTCAACAAAATGGAGTTGTTGAAGTAAAGAATAAGATAGTACAAGAAATGGCTCGAACAATGATAATGTATTAAAAGTTGACAGATATTTTTTGTACATAGGCAGTGCATACAACCGTTTACATTCAAAATAGAGTAATTCTTAGAAACAACACTAATAAAACTCCCTATGAGATATGGAAAGGAAGACCAACAAATGTGAAGCACTTCATATTTTTTGGAAGCAAATGCTACATCAAAAGAGAAGATGGAAGAATGGGAAAGTTTGAATCTCATGTGGAAAAATGAATACTTGTTGGTTACTCAAGTACAAGGAAATCTTACAAGTGTTACAATCTAAGATTAAACAAAGTTGTGGAAAGCATCAACATAACAATTGATGAAATAGGCAAACCAGAATCAGAGGAAGAAGAAAACAATCAATGGAACAACTTTTCAAAGAAGAAGATGAAAAATAAGTAGAAGAGGAAGATGAAGATGAAGAGAATCCGATATAAGCATAAGAGCAAGTTCAAAAAGTATCTCCAAAGACACCTAGAAAACAAGTACAAAATAATCATCCTTCAGATCAGATTATTGGAAACAAAGATGCATGAGTTGAGACTAGAAGAAAAATCCGTTCACCAGAACAAACACACCTAACACTCTTATCTACAATTGAACCAAATTGTTTTGAAGAATCCAACAAGGATGAATTTTGGAATAAGGCCATGGATGAAGAATTGGATCAAATAGAGAAAAATTACACTTGGGAATTGGTTCCAAGACCAAAGAATAAGAATGTGTTCAGCACAAAATGGATTTTCAGGAATAAATTGAATGAAGATGGACAAGTTACAAGGAACAAAGCTAGATTGGTATGTAAAGGATATGCATAGATTGAAGGGATCGTCTTTGAAGAGACATTTTCCCCAGTTGTCAGAATGGAAGCAATCTGTTTGATTTTAGCTTATGCATGCTCCAAAAATGTTAAATTATATCATATAGACATAAAATCATCTTTTCTGAATGGGGAACTTGAAGAAGAAGTCTACATTGAACAACCATAAGGATTTCAGTTGTCAGAGAACACATACTATGTTTGTAAATTAAAGAAGGCTTTGTATGGTATAAAATAGGCTCCTAGATCATGGTACTCCAGATTGGATAAGTATCTGCAACAGGAAGTATCTGCAGCAAGTAAGGCTTAGATAAGGAAGTGTAGACAACAACCTCTACATCAAGGTAAGTCAAGGTAATATTTTATTAATTAAAGTTTATGTTGATGATATTATTTTTGGTAGTGATGATGACAGGTTAAGACAAAAATTTGCAAAAGACATGCAAAATGAATTTGAAATATCGTTACATGGAGAACTATCCTTCTTTCTAGGACTTCAGATATGTCAAAGCAACCAAGGAATTTTTATTTCTCAAACCAAGCATATCAGAGAAATGCTAAAGAGGTTCAGAATAGAATATTGCAAACCAATTATCACTCCCATGCAAACCAGTTGTAAGTTGAGCAAATATGATGATTTGAAGTCTACATATCAGAGGAAATACATGTCAATTATTGTCAGCCTACTATATGTGACAACATCCAGACCAGATGTAATACAGGTAGTTGGACAGGTGGCATGATTTCAAGTAGCACCAGAGGAATCACATGTATTAGCAGTGAAGAGGATCTTCAGATATCTCAAAGGAAAAAAAGAGTTTGGATTATTGTATCCAAAAGGAAAAGATCTATCACTTATTGCCTACACAGATGTAGATTGGGCAGGTTGTATTGATGACTGACGAAGCACCAGTGGAGCAGTGTTCTACTTAGGTGAGTGTTTGGTATCATGGCTAAGCAAGAAACAATCATCAATATCTCTATCTACAGCTGAGGTATATTATATTGCAGCAACAACATGTTGTACATAGGTTCTTTGGATGAAACAAACTTTGATAGATATACAGGTTGATTATGATGAGCCGATTCCAATATATTGTGATAATACAAGTGCCATCGGTATCTCAAAAAACCCAGTGATTCACTCCAAGATGAATCACATTCCAATCAAGTATCACTTTCTACGGGAATAGGTTGCAGAAAAGAACATTAGAGTTGAGTATGTGGGCACAAAAGAACAAGTGGAAGACATCTTTACAAAACCACTTCCAAAGGAAGATTTTGAATATCTTTTCCAAAGACTTGGAGTTATTTCTACTCCCAAATGAATGATTTTTGAATTCTTATCTTATATGTCTTAGATGTACACGAGGAAGCACCATAAGAGGATAGTTCAGTCAGGGGAGCAACCCTGGATGGAAAGATACCTCTTCCATTGATGAAAAGGGGGGAGAGATTTCTTAGATGTAGAGGATAGAGGAAGATTTATCAGATGCAGAGAACAGAGGCATGGTTCCAGGGGGATCATGAGTGATATGATTTCAGTATTGCATTAGAGTGTTTCCATCAATGCCAAAGTGGGAGATTGTTGATTAAGGTTGGTTTTCATTGATGTCAACCCTTGAAGAAATCCCCGTAGAAAAAAGGTTTCGGTAATAGAACCAATATTATTTGATGTAAATATGACTCATTGTTTTTTTTCATGGTTGATAAGATGTAAATAAGGATGAACTCCAAAGTTGACCCCTTATGGTGAAAGCCCTCACGGGAAGACCCTTTGCGGAGTAAGAGAAACCAAGATTAATTATGGAATAATGATATTAAGTATAGTGAATTTGTTAGAGAAACTATCCTATATGGATATTTCTTGTCATTCCATTTATGGTGGTATGTAGAAAGTCACATAACTCCTCACCATTAGAGAGTTATGACCATGTGAAGTTGGAGAACCCAGGTTTGGGTAATGGACCCAAGTTTGTTTGATGGATAACGATATGATTTTTGATATATTTGAAGGTATTACTATTCTATATGGATATTAAATGTCATTCCATTTCTGGTGGTATGTGGAATGTCACATAAAGCCTCACGGTTTGAGAGTTACGGCCTTACAAAGTTGGAGAACCCTCATATGTCATATAGAAGCCCCAAAAGGTCAAAGTAGTCAAAGTGGTTTAAGATATTTTAAAAGGTAAATAATAAAGTGAAGTGATAAGTGTATTATAATTCAAATTGAATACAAAATAAATTATTTCAATAATAAATTTAATGGAGAAATTAGAAGTGGGTTAACCCTAAATAAGGAAAGTGGGCCAAGTGACCTAGAAGGTTTTTTTAAGGAAGCTACTTGGAGAGTATAAATAAGAGGCAAGGCTCTCTCATTTTTTTTTTGTTTGTTTGTTAATTTGTGCGGAACCTATTGGCTACGCGATTAACCTGTGGCTTGAGAAACCGCGACTCAGGGGCATCTAAGCCATCAAAATCACCCAGGGATCGCACCCGGCCTGAGCCACACCAACCCTTAACATGGTTGGATTTTTTGTCCTCGCAAGTTTCGAACCGGTGACTTTAACATCCTGGAGTGGCTTAACAACACACTCCATCACCGACTGTCCTACACCTCGGGGACAAGGCTCTCGCATTTTAATAAAACTTGAGAATATTGAATATCTATAGGTTTCTGAGGTAACCAAGGATATATAAGCCGAATTTCTGAGGGAAGGTGAAGAAAAGAAGGCCGAAATGCAAGGAAGGACAAATTCCTTTGTTGGTGCTTTCTAAGGTATGTTATTTATAGGTCATCTCACCATTTTCACTATAAATTGTTTTATATAATGATTCAGATAGTGAAATATTTATTCCATTGATAAAACATACCCAAGTATTGGTGGTAAAAAATCAATCTTGTGGGTCATTGTATTTTAGGAGTTATACTCCGTGAAAAATAGGGTTTGTGGCTAGTCTTGAAACTAGTCAAAAAACAAGTGTTTTGGGTAAAAATGTCATAACTTCTTCATAACAGATTCAAATTCAGTGAGACCAAATGTGTTGGTTAGGGTACATTCCATAGTATTATTTTTAATAGTTTCATATCCATTCAATGAATATTTCTTCCGGGTAATTCTCTACAAGGTCACTCTCTAGAATAAGCCATAATTCAACAAGGTATGCCATTTTTACTATAAATTATTTTCTGAGAGGTTCCAAGTAGTGACACCTGGAGGAATTACATTAAACACACTAACAAACATTGTGTATCAGTTTCATATCTTTATACATTATAGGTTCAAAGTTATGATTACTTCAAATTAGGGTTGTTGACTAATCCAAAACTAGGCATGTGAGACTAAAGAAAAGTTTGATAAAAATCCTAGTCTCTTATTGTTAAAGTTAAGGAAGGTTTGCAAGAATGTGATAATATACACCAGGTCTATTACAGAGCTACAAATCATATTTGGATGAAGAAATTGATGAGGGCTTTTGGTTGAGGTACATGTTGAGTACATGGTTGAGACAAGTAGTTGATGAGTTGGCACATACATAAGGTGTATAGTTGATGACGTTGGCACATATTGATGAGTCATAGTTGATGAGTAGTTGACACATGATTGGTACATAATTGGTACATGCTTGGATGCACATTTTTATGGTATAGGTTGATTACAGGTTGCTTGGTACAAGTTGGTGCATGGTTGATGGACTTGTTTATGGTACAGGTTGGTTACAGGTTGAGGTATAGGTTGATGCATGGTTTAGATTTATAAGTACAGGTTTACAGTGGTATATCTCACAGTGATAGTGTGACAGTGGTTACATCATTATACTTCTACTTCAAGGTGGAAGGATGGGGCAAGGACAAGTGGTTGTAGCCACCTTTCAGTTGTAGTCAGAGAACATAGGGGGTTGTAGCCTCCTTCTGGTTGTAGCCAGAGAATTGGGGAGTTGGAGCTTCCCTCAGGTTGTAGCTTGAGAAACTAGGGGGTTGGATCCTCCTTCCAATGGCAGCTAGAAAAAAAAGGAATTTGATGCTTCCAATGAATGTAATTCTTCAAGACATATAAGAAAAAACATTCCGTGGTTTTTGCCCGATTTGGGTTTCCACATAAAAAACTGGTGTACTGTGTATGTGCGTGATTGTTTATTTCTTACTGCTCATTATTGGATAATAATTCTACATTGATATAACATTTGAATAAGAAGGATTATAATTACGCTATTATTGATTCACCCCCCCTTTCAGTAATCCAATAGGTTTACCAACAACTAGGAAGGGACATGACTATTTATTTGTCGTAGTTTATAGGTTCAACAAGATGTGCATTGTTATGCCTTGTAAAAATATCATCAAAATACAAAAAGAAACAAACTTGTTCTTTGAACACGTATGGGTGCACTTTGGGATACTAAGGAGAATCATCTCAAACTGGGATACCATATTTCTTAATTCCTTTTGGAATACACTTTGGGAGAAGATGGAAACTAATTTGAAGAGATCTGCAAAATCCCATCCATAGATGGATGGGAAAATTGAAATAGTCAACAAGACTTTGGTGAAACTTTTGAGGGGTTAAAATCATAAGCATATGAAGACCTAGGATGAAAATATGATCTATATTCAACACTATTATAATATAACAGTCCACACTTCTACTGGTAATTCACCTTTCAAAACTTGCTTTGAGTATCTTCCACCTTTGTCCTTAGATGTTGTATACGGATAACAAGTATGAGTGGCGGAAGACATAACAACAAAAGCATTGGAAGTAGATAAATTTGTTGAAAATATTAGATAGATCCATTTGCAAGTACAAGAGACACAAAGGAAGTCATAGGAAAAGTATAAGGCCATACATGATCAACAAAAAACCAATAATTCATTCAAAGTGGGATAAATATTAGTCTACCAAAATATGATTTCTATAGAATTAGTCTACCCCGACACATGTGAATTTGCTCAGTAGTGAATGTGGAGAATTTGAAACACTATGAGCCTTCCTTTTTGGACTATAAGGAGGACTAGGTCCTACCTACCATAGAGGAATTAAGATTATATGCTCAAGTAGAGTTGGAAGAATAAATAATTGTGTAGAGGAAGTTTAGAACTAAAAGATATGGGAAACATGACCTGTGGCATTTTGGGTTGAAATGACAACTTCTAGGTAAAGAAAAATGGTACTCCAAAGAGAATGTAGAGTAAAAATTTACTCACTTCATTTAGTAAATATTTTGGGGACCAAAAGCCTCCCTAAATGGGTATGTATGATCCATATTGGATCACCATATAAATTTGCATCTATCTTGGTACTTTTTAGGTGGAAAAAGATTAGAGGAATAGACTTGTAGGGCCATTTTAGCGGTAGGTCTTAGTTTGGAAAATTGGGTTCAAAACCTTTTGAATCTATTTTGAGGAATTAAATGACATTTTTTGGTTAGAAAACTACTTACATATCCTCTAATGATTTTCTACACATTGCGACTTTCCCAAAATTGCAATAATCACCTCAATCAAAGTTTGTATGTGAAATTTATGCCTCCCTCAAGTTGACCTACCTTGTTGAACACCATAGGATAAGTTGATGCCATGTCAACCCTCATTACAAAAAAAGGTGGGGATAGCCACATGTGGATTTTCAAGAATATTCTAGAAGTTACAAATCTTATCACTAATTGAGGGTTGATGAAATCAAAACCATAAACCCTATATGGCTTTCGAAATATGTTAAATACCAAGTTTCTAGGAGGAGAATGTAAGTTTTAAACCTGCGAAGTAAAGAAATGCATATAGATTCTTAAGCAATACAGAAACTAATCAATGGCTCATACACAGATTACACAGAGATTTTTACCAGAAACCCTCAACCGAGAAAACCTTTCTTATTTTCATTATATCGAATTTCACCATTCTCCATACAATATATACAATGTTTTTAGGTATTACGTAGATACCAAAACCCTAATCCCTTAATCCGGGATTAATTTACAAATCAGCTAAAAATAGAAAAAATCGCCCCAAAAAAAAAAATTCGGGGCGTTGCCTCGAACCGCCCGGTGTCGAAC
>ML786403.1:711540-722124 GCA_009831015.1 Picea engelmannii | reverse complement strand
AAAGGCATTTAGATGTTCTGTCACAGAATCTCCATCTTCCATCCTAAGATGATACATCTTCTTTCGAAGAAACAACTTGTTTACCAGGGACTTTGATTGATACAAATTCCCTAACTTATCCCATAGTTCCTTGGATGTAGATTCTCTCGAGACATTCAACAACATTGAATATGTCAGGCAGAGTCGAATGGTACTCCTTGCTCTTCTGTCCAACTTGTCCCAATATTCCTTTGACATACCAGTAACTGGTGTACTAGTAGTTTGTGTACTGGTAGTTTGTGTAGCAGTAGCCTGTGTGCTTGTAGATGGTGTACCAGTAGGCTGTGTACCAGGATCCACAGCGATCCATTGTTCTTTGTCTACAAGAAGGTCCTCCATCTTGAGCTTCCATAGCTCAAATTTTTTACCATTGAACTTCTCTATCTCGATTCTATATGAGCTCACCATTCCTCTTACTTTACTCGAATCTCCACTGCAAAAGCTCCCACTAAAACCAGGTTTATCACAGACCCAAGATAAACTTGATCTGTGAAGACCGAGCCAAACCCTCAGCAACAAAGGCATCCCTATGAAGTCAAAAATGTGCTTTGATACCACATGTAAGTTTTAAACCTATGAAGTAAAGCAATGCATATAGATTCTTAAGCAATACAGAAATTAATCAATGGCTCATACACATATTACACAGAGATTTTTACCAGAAACCCTCAACCGGGAAAACCTTTCTTATTTTCATTATATTGAATTTCACCATTCGCCATACAATATATACAATGTTTTTAGGTATTCCGTAGATACCAAAACCCTAATCCCTTAATCCAGTATTAATTTACAAATCAGCTAAAAATAGCAAAATCCGCTAAAAATAGCAAAAACTGCCCAAAAAAAAAAATTCGGGGCATTGTGCCGAACGTTGCGCGTAACCAGGGGGCGCATACCTTCCCCCCCTTGAGACCCCCCTAGGAAAGCGCCCGATGCACACATAAGATCCCTAGGTGAAGGGATCATCAAACGCAGTTGTCATATCTGACGCACCCACACACACACACATGCGCAGAATATAAAACACACCCAACAGAGAAGGGGTTCCATTATTTATCATTGTACTTGTTCCATAGTTGAGTGAAAACATCTAGGAGTGGTATTTTGATAGCATAACAAAGGAGGAGGAATATTTTTTAGAATACTTTCAACCCATAGTGTCACAGGAAACAACATAGTGAGTGTCTATTCCTTTGTATTTTCATTTTGATAAGTGAAGCAAAGAGAGAAGATCATAGGCCTCACCTTTAAGATAGGTTTTCTCCCATATTGGGTTTCCTGGGATAAATCTTGTGTTCATTTGTGTGACTGGTATTATTTTATCAATTTCCTATTCTTTTCCTTTTTTACTTCATATATTCTCTATAAAAGTAGAGCAAAGATAGAGATAACAAAATATAAGATCTAAGAAAATAAATGTGCATATTAAAGATTTCATCTAATTATAAGATATATTGCGTTGAACTATTCTGGTGGAATATCCACAATTGTTTATAGATAATTGTACATATTATTTAGTTATCTCATGTTTATTCTATGCCATATTGGATTCCTAGTAGAGCTCATTTTCATGACTTGAGAAAATTTTAATATCCTATCTATGGTTCAAGTATGGTGCAGATCAAGGATTTCCCTTGTTGCCATGGGATATTTTCCCCATGCCCAAGGATGAGGGAGGTATTGGATTGATTGATATTGTCACTCAAGGGATTATTCTGGTAGCTAAGTGGGTGGTGTGGTGTCTCAAGGGTTCATATCCTTGGTATATCTTATTTCTACATTGGGGGATTTTAGGGAAATGTTTAGGTAAGGTTTGAGATACTTTTATATTGTGAAATATAATCTTGTCTCCTCATATATTCCAAGTTCTTATCTCCCTCACATTTGAAGCATATGGTATACCTGGAAGGTAGTTGTTGGTTTGGTTTTTTGGTAGGGGGGAAGTAGGGTTGGTTTGGATTTATCTTTCCATCCCATGTAGAGATTGTGGGTTCATGATTCATCTTTGGTGGAGTTTCCTTGATTTTTGTCTCATAGATTGAGTACGAAGGGAATCTTTCCTTGATGCAATTTATATGATTTAGTCTCTCATTCTTGGAAGGAGTGGTGTGATATTTTTCAAGAGTAGGGTCTCCTTTCTTCCAATAATCCTTTGATTATGGATCTACAAGGGATTAGTATTGAGACTAAGTTGTATAAATTGAACATTAAATTCTTGGTCCCTTTTGAAGAGATTAGAGTTGGTGTTTTGGATGGACACTTCAATAGTATGATTCTCATCATCTATATGTTTCACTTCTTCAAATGCATCCACTATCCCAAGTAATAAAGGATTGTTGGATATCCAAGGATTCAAACGAAAAATGGATTCATTAGTTTCACAATGTTTTTTCATATCGTATTTCTTATAAGTTGAGATTGTTTTCATGCCTAGTGATTTAACAGGTGGTTCCATCTAAATCCAAACTAGATAAGAGCGAGAAATTTGAATGTCTCTCTCTTGTTTTTCAAGGATATAAGATAGTGAAGAAAATGTGTTGGGAGTGTCAATATGCCAAGTAGTATTGGAGTTTCATTGAGGATTAATGTTCAAGGGTGATTCAAGGTAGTGTTTGTTGGTGGTCTATTTTATTTGGTGATTGATGCACTTAGGTTTCCTTACACTTTTAGGGATTTGGAATTGTTTGAGGATCACATTGTTATTAATTTTGTGGAAGATTATGTGTAATGAATTTTTTTTCTCATGAGGTTAGTTTATTGTCTTCCTATTGTTCTATGTGGAAAGATGAAGTTCTCCATGAATTTTTGTCCAAAGGAGACCTGTTGATAAATTTTCTGATTCTTTGAACCTAACTAAGTAGTTTGAATTTCTTTGATGGTGAAAATGGTACATGAAGTACCTATCACATGAGATCACACCTATTGGATAAGGAAACTATGGAAATGATCAGTGAAATGGATTAAACTTTGTGTGATTGTTGTAATTGGTTTGATTCTCAAATAAGGCAAGGGATGAAAAGACTAGATGATGTAATTCACTAAGTATTTCAATGCATGGTTGGTACACCACCTATGAAGGACATTGGGTTATATTTGGACTTTAATCCAATTACTAGGAGATAATGGGGGGTTAATTTGGTCTCATGATTGCATTGCAACCACTTTTTATCTAAATGATTCTTGTAGATATTTCAAAATCCACTTATATGGAATATCTAGAAGGAATGATAAATTAATAGAGAAATGGTTCATCAGAGAATTCCTAGAATTTAAACATTTGATTGTTTCTCTAAACCTTGATTCAAAGTGATTAGGGTCACATAATTTGGAGGGAGAAACAATGTAAATGTGTTAATAATTTGTAAGATCCTATCAACATGAAATTGGGAGAAAAGACCAGGCTAAATGAAAGAATGGATATGGAAGATTTTTGCGCTAGTACGTTGATTCCTAGGTAGAAGGATGCGAAGTGAAATTCTAAAGGTATGGGAAAAATATAACTTGAGCCTATTGTTCGATGAACCCCTTGAACAATGAACTTGGTAAGAGGGTTGAATGGTATGGAGTTTTAGGAATCTAGGAGTGGTTGAAAAATATATTCACAAAAGTTGGAAGTGGGGAACATAACCACTTTTTCTGAAAAAATGGAATTTATAGTTTGATGCTCATTCTGCACTATTGGATATCCTTCCTATTTGGGTTATAATTTTAGATCTCCCTCTAGTCTTGTGGTCAGTTTAAATTTGTGTGGAAATAGGGAAGTCCCTTGGAATATTTTACAAGATGATATGTATTACTATTAGGAACTAAGAAGACAAAATTAAATAATAAAGATAAATGACAAAACAATCACATAGTAAATGGGGATTTTACCCTGGAAACCCAAATGGGAAAGCAAACATTCCTTGAGTGTATTACTCTCTTGTTGTATTATTAATTCAGAATAAAGAGTTACATGAATAACCTTGGTATACACCTAAGACACAATAACCATCACACTCTCTTTCATTACATAAGAACAACCCTAGTACATCCAATTTAGCTTAGATATACATGACCACCAACCTCTTCAAGATTGATCTAACAATTAAATTTTATAGTATTACAACACACCGTATTTATAGTATTTACATTTGGAAAACCCTAAACAATAGAAACCAAAGAAGGTTACATATCCATGGAGATCATTGGCTGCAAATACCGTGAATTTTTGGATTCTATTACATTCGACTACTATTTGTATTTACAGTCCACCTCCCATCAATATTCAGTCAGTTTCCACTCGACCTCCTGAGACCCTCTTGCCGTTCGACCTTTCAACTTGTCGGTTCATCACATTGACCTTCGATGTGATGCATTCAATTTTCACTGCAAAGAATATAATAACCCAACATTATTCCACTTGTTTTCTTCTTTGCTAAAACAAGAGAACCTGAAATTTTGTTCATAGATCCAAGGAAGAAATCCCCATTGCCTCTTTGAACCAAGAGAACTTCACAACACTCACAAAATTGGTCAAAGAGTCTACTATGTTTTCCAACGTGTCTAATTTCTCCAACAACACCTTGTTTCTTTCCAATATGTATCTCACAAAATGGTACTGTACATCAATATGATTCATCCTAGAATTATAAGCCTAGTTCTTTTCCATGAATATCACACTTTGATTGTCAGAGTTTATTTTCATATCTCTCCGTGCAAACCAAAAACTTGAACAAATTCGTTGCATCCATACTGCTTCTTTTCTTCCATGAGTGGCTACCACATATTCAACTCCTATTATCAACAAGTTTATGACCACCTGTCACTTACTCATTCAGCTAATTGCTCCACCGAACATATTGAACACTGTTGGATAAGAATTTTGGTTAAGTTTTGGGACCTACATCATAAGAATTCAAATAACAAAAGGCATTTAGAAGATGGACCGGAACGCGCGACAGAAGCGATGTTCAAGGAGTCAAAGAACACGACAAAAGGATGTTCGATGGAGCAACGTGAAAAAGGTGGAAAATGGTTTAGACCATTGGGTTTTCGGGACATTTTTGTGAAATTTTGTAATGGTATAGCCCTATTTAGACATATAAATATGTAAAGGGTTTTTGGGTAGAGAGGTTCTAAATGTTATAGAGCTTGGGATTCGACATATGAGAATTATTAGTGATTTTTGGGTAAGTGAGTTGAGTGAAGGAAGAAGTTTGAGGTATGATTGAGGAGTGAATATTTCACTATAAAAAAATGGCTAGGTGGGTTTGGGTAATTTTATTGTTGCATATTTTGTAGAACAATGTGCAGCTGTAAGAGAATTGTAAATGATTAGTAAAATAATCCAAACATTGTGGATGTAGCCCATGTTGGGTGAACCACGTTAACCCTATGTGTTGTGATGTGTTGTCTTTATATTTTATGATGTTGAATGTTACAGTGCAATGATGATATACATTGAATTTGATGTTCATATATGATGTCATAATGTCATGCACTAAAGTATCTAATTATTGGATGTATGTTAAGTGGGAGAATGTCATGCATAGAATATGTTGAATGTTAAGTAATTGTTAAGTAATGAGAGCTACACACTTGGGTAATTGGTATCAAGAACATGAAGACTGCCTCACTTCCACTCATCACTGTAGAACCCTAGTTCCTACAACCCCTCTAGATGCCTCGGGTAAGATTTCACTTGCTCTATAGGTGATTTTGAAAGGGCCAGTGTCTAAGGGTTTTGTTGGTATATACATGGTTAACCTCGGGTTTTCCCACTGTGTGCCAACAAATGGTTTCGTTGACCGGACTGTGAATTGTAATTAAGGGGAATGTTTTGGAGGTCGAATAGGGAAGAAATAAAAGAATGTCTAGAGAGGAAGCAATGAGATTTTTCTAGAGAATAGAATAGAAACCCTTTTCTCAGTGATGAACAATGGTTACAAAGGTATGTTTTCATATATCTACATGAAATTTTCTTTGGTGAATTTTTTATAATTTTGACTGAATGGTTAGAAAGGATAATGGATAATGTTGGAAGATATAGAGATGAAGCTCTAAGAAAATAGACTCTTAAATTGATCAAAAAACTTAGTAAAGTAAGTAATAAGGTTTTTCACGCGATCGATTTCCGGTTGAATAATATACTAGGGGGTTATATTATAATGTTTGTAGGATATTGTACCCAATGTTATAGCATTGCAAAGAGGGAATTTTTCAAGGGTCCACGCAGAAGATATTTGAGTGAACTATCTACTTGGATAAAGATGTTATTGTGTGATAAGAATGTCATGAAAATGGAGTCTGATAGCTAGGATCCATCATGCACATAGTGGGACTGGGGGATGACGAGAGGATGGTCTGAGAGTGGGAAGAATGAGTAAGGATAAGATGGATAGAGGATGCAGAGAGAAGAGGATACTAAATCATATGGAGATATTGGAGTATTTCACTCTAGGAAAAGGTTTTTATATAGTATGAAATATATTGTGGTTCGGAAAGAAGAGCATCACAAAGAATTCAAGGAAATTTACCCATGCACAATACTTCAAATCACACCGTACAGAGAAAGGAAAATGAAAGAAGGATATCCTCAATACTATCCAACAAAATAAGGAAGTCCATCTTAGATCAAAATCTGTGTCGAACCCACGACCCCGTGTGCATCACGGATAATTGAAGAAAGAGTTGAGAATTCTTCAAGATAAATTGTAGTGAGTGGAGGAAGCTAGAGCAATAGTAAGAATAATGGAAGTAGTGCAATGAACTAGATTGAGTCAACATCACCAAGGGTAATTACAAAACTAATTATAATGGAAAGGATATATCATACAATAAGAGTTCTTGATTTATAGGGAGCATGGATGGAGGACCCTGAGAAATACATGTTTGTATGTGACACAATATGGACTAGGAAGAATGTCTAGGACGAGGTGAAGAAGATCACGTAGTAGGCCACGATGTTTAGAAGTCATGTACTATTATGGTATATGAAGTATCATACAACTACACCAGTCAGGAAGTCAAGAACCTTGGTAGATATTGGACAAGCGTTGTTGAAGGAATTTCATAAGCCAAAATATGAATCGCAATATATCCCATAACTAAAGGAAATTAAGCAAGTGCAGAATAAGACAGTGTGGGATTATAACTAGATATTTAAGGATGTGATGGGTCAATCAAACTTTCATATTCATAACAAGCAACATAGAGAATGGTTTATTGAAGTTCTATTATCTCACATTCACTATCTGTTAACACAACAGAGGGTCACGTCGCAACTAGAAGTGTTGCAAATCACGTTGAAATTGGAAGCATATCCTATATGAGATGACAAAGGTATGGAACAGGTACAATCATAGTTGGTTACACTGAGAATTAAATTATCAAATATAATGAAGGAAAAGGAAAACCGTGAACATATTTGGTGTATAACATGTAATACATAATTCCATTGAAAGGAAGAATGTCCAACATTTGTGTTGTAAATGGCAATAGGAGCACCAAATTGATTGGCACGAGTAGGGTATTGTGAGATATGTAAGACTTGGGGACATCATATGAATGATTTTCCCTTACTGTAGAAGTGCCACAGTACACCCAGACATTTATTCTATAATTTTTGTGAATCAGTAGGACACGACAACAAGGATTGTTGTGCATTCAACTTAATGTGAGAGTGCACTTCATATGTGTACATACTTCAAGAATAAAATTTTGCAGCAGAAGGAGGAATTACATAGTACAACATTTCTAGAGGATTTATTTAGGGTGTACGTGGAGGATTTGATAGAGGTAAATGACGTAAAGGATTTGGTCGATGAGGCAGAGGACCGATAATTTGTTATAACTGCAATGACCTGGGACATTTAGGGAGAGATTGACTGAAACATTATACGATGTGCACATATTGCAGAGCCTTGGATAATGAAACATAGGACTATAATCAACTGATAGAAAAGTGGCAGGAGAGAGGGAACCAGAAACAACATGAAAACCAACATCAAAATCAGAACTAGAACCTATAGATGATAGCCGCTAAGGAATGTGGTGATCAACCTAGAGTAGGAGGTGTTATGCACAATGAAACAAGAATTGGAGTATATGCAACGAAAAAGGGAAATGAATTGAACAATGGATAAGGAAAGAAACTTATCCCATGCCATCATTCAATCCAAATAAATAAAAAAGAAACATATCATCAAGCAAGGAAGGAGATAGTAGGATCGAATGGGATATCATCATCATCAAAGACACCACCAATATATGATATGTCATTAGTTTATGATCGCTCTATTCTAGAAAGTCCGGTCGAAAAGGTAAATACTTTGAAAGACTCTTTAAAGAGATATTTAGAATTTATGAAGGATGAGACAATAGTGAATACACTGTGCAATATGATTTATCAATGTACACAAGACAAAGAAGTACCTAATACACATAAATAAATGAACCAAGTCTTGTGCAAGAAGAGGAAAAACTTGAAGTTTAGATTAAGTGCGCAGATAGAAGAGTATGACATGGACAATGCCATCTTATATTTAGGATTAGATTTCAATGTTCTTCCAAGATAGATGTGGGAGATGATGGGGAAATTGAAGCTAGTTTGGTCAACTTTTCACTTGTGGTTGGCCAACCAACATAAGATAATACCGATCGGGAGATTGACAAGAGTCCATGTTAATATAGATGGAGTGCGTAGTGTAGTTGACTTTGAGGTTATTGAGATCATGAATAAAATTCAGCCATATCAAAATTTGCTTGGACTATATTGGGCCTTCGACAATCAAGCATTCATTAACTTGAAGAAAAGAGAGATGTGTTTTGAAGGAGGAGGCTTAAGGGTCACTATGCCATTAGACCCTATGGAGGAAAGAAGATATGTGGAGCCCACGAAAAAATAAATTGACAACTTATATAATATGAAATCATGCATCGATGACTATGTCAATCCCACTGCAGATGGTGCAATTAGTTGGATAAGCATAAGTGTTATAACCCTAATTTGCACCAGACATGCATACCTAGCATTAGGCCACCTCACTTGCCTCTTTTTCAAAACCACCATCAATCAACTCTTCTAAAACCTATCCTTTTGAATATGTACATGCCCTACACCACTTATGCCCATTTGTATACACTAGATGACCCATTACAGCCTCTGTATACTGACGAAAGAACAAAAAATATAAAGTTGTAGATGTAATACATATTTTTGGGTAATTGTTATAACCCTAATTTGCACTAGACATGCATACCTGGCATTAGGCCATCTCACTTTCCTTTTTTTCCAAGCCACCATTAAACAACTCTTCTAAAAACCATCCTTTTGAATATGTATGTGCCCTGCACCACTACTTCCTACGTGTATATGCTAGCTGACCCATTACAACCTACGTATACTGAAAAGAGAAAAAAAAATAGAAAGTTGCATATGGAATACAGATTTTCGGGTAATTTCCTAAACCGTTTGACCACTCATAGTTGGTCACTCAACCAGATAACTACCCTCTTTTAGCCTATAAAATAAGAGGTAGGGGTCCCATTCAAAGGTGAAAAATTAGAGTAAAGAAACTCTGCCAATTTTTGTATTCCCCTTGCTCCAATATTTTGCCATCATTTTGTAATAACTAAAGAGGAGAAGCATCTGTGGAAGTGGTTGGTTCACAGTTGAAGAGGAGAACAAGACCAAGTTCAAGGAAAATTGGTTGATCTCACCATTGTAAGTTACTTTTGTGAGGTTAATAAGAACGAATTACTTTTCCCATCCCACCATATGAGGTGTTCAATATTCAGTTTTGATTATATTTTATTAGAACCTTTAACCCACTAATTCATATATAAGATGCATGTTTGGAGTTATTTGTTTGTCTGTTTATGAATGCAGGTTGGATTTGGGAGGAGACTTGTAGTCAAGGAGAAACTGAACACAAAAGGATCAACACCAAACGAGGATTTCAAGGTAGAGTTACCAGATCCTTTTATCCTTGTGTTTTATGCATGAATGTGGGGTCTATGTCAGGATGATAGTAAAAAGTAGGAGACTTTAAAGGGTCATTTCTGAATGCATTACAAAACCCTTAGTGCTAGTCCATAAGGGGTTTTCCCACCCACATCAATAATTTCCTAAACTTTTTGACCACTAATAGCCTATCACTCAACTAGATAACTACCCTCTTTTAGCCTATAAAAGAAGAGGTAGGGGTCCCATTCAAAGGAAAAAAAAAAAGAGAAAAGAAACTCTACCAATTATTGTATTCCCCTTGCCCCAATATTTTACAACCATTTTGTGAGAAATGAAGAGGAGAAGCATATGTGGAAGCGGTTGGTGCATAGTTGAAGAGGATCCCAGGATCCGGTTCGAGGAGCAATGGTTGATCTCACCATTGTAAGTTACTTTTGTGAGGTTAATAAGAAATAATTACTTTTCCCGTCCCGCCATATGAGGTGTTCAATATTCAGTTTTGATTATATTTTATTAGAACCTCTAACCCACTAATTCATATATAAGATGCATGTTTGGAGTTCTTTGTTTGTTTTTTTATGAATGCAGGTTGG
>ML786403.1:668037-700949 GCA_009831015.1 Picea engelmannii | reverse complement strand
GTTGAACTATTCTGGTGGAATATCCACAATTGTTTATAGATAATTGTACATATTATTTAGTTATCTCATGTTTATTCTATGCCATATTGGATTCCTAGTAGAGCTCATTTTCATGACTTGAGAAAATTTTAATATCCTATCTATGGTTCAAGTATGGTGCAGATCAAGGATTTCCCTTGTTGCCATGGGATATTTTCCCCATGCCCAAGGATGAGGGAGGTATTGGATTGATTGATATTGTCACTCAAGGGATTATTCTGGTAGCTAAGTGGGTGGTGTGGTGTCTCAAGGGTTCATATCCTTGGTATATCTTATTTCTACATTGGGGGATTTTAGGGAAATGTTTAGGTAAGGTTTGAGATACTTTTATATTGTGAAATATAATCTTGTCTCCTCATATATTCCAAGTTCTTATCTCCCTCACATTTGAAGCATATGGTATACCTGGAAGGTAGTTGTTGGTTTGGTTTTTTGGTAGGGGGGAAGTAGGGTTGGTTTGGATTTATCTTTCCATCCCATGTAGAGATTGTGGGTTCATGATTCATCTTTGGTGGAGTTTCCTTGATTTTTGTCTCATAGATTGAGTACGAAGGGAATCTTTCCTTGATGCAATTTATATGATTTAGTCTCTCATTCTTGGAAGGAGTGGTGTGATATTTTTCAAGAGTAGGGTCTCCTTTCTTCCAATAATCCTTTGATTATGGATCTACAAGGGATTAGTATTGAGACTAAGTTGTATAAATTGAACATTAAATTCTTGGTCCCTTTTGAAGAGATTAGAGTTGGTGTTTTGGATGGACACTTCAATAGTATGATTCTCATCATCTATATGTTTCACTTCTTCAAATGCATCCACTATCCCAAGTAATAAAGGATTGTTGGATATCCAAGGATTCAAACGAAAAATGGATTCATTAGTTTCACAATGTTTTTTCATATCGTATTTCTTATAAGTTGAGATTGTTTTCATGCCTAGTGATTTAACAGGTGGTTCCATCTAAATCCAAACTAGATAAGAGCGAGAAATTTGAATGTCTCTCTCTTGTTTTTCAAGGATATAAGATAGTGAAGAAAATGTGTTGGGAGTGTCAATATGCCAAGTAGTATTGGAGTTTCATTGAGGATTAATGTTCAAGGGTGATTCAAGGTAGTGTTTGTTGGTGGTCTATTTTATTTGGTGATTGATGCACTTAGGTTTCCTTACACTTTTAGGGATTTGGAATTGTTTGAGGATCACATTGTTATTAATTTTGTGGAAGATTATGTGTAATGAATTTTTTTTCTCATGAGGTTAGTTTATTGTCTTCCTATTGTTCTATGTGGAAAGATGAAGTTCTCCATGAATTTTTGTCCAAAGGAGACCTGTTGATAAATTTTCTGATTCTTTGAACCTAACTAAGTAGTTTGAATTTCTTTGATGGTGAAAATGGTACATGAAGTACCTATCACATGAGATCACACCTATTGGATAAGGAAACTATGGAAATGATCAGTGAAATGGATTAAACTTTGTGTGATTGTTGTAATTGGTTTGATTCTCAAATAAGGCAAGGGATGAAAAGACTAGATGATGTAATTCACTAAGTATTTCAATGCATGGTTGGTACACCACCTATGAAGGACATTGGGTTATATTTGGACTTTAATCCAATTACTAGGAGATAATGGGGGGTTAATTTGGTCTCATGATTGCATTGCAACCACTTTTTATCTAAATGATTCTTGTAGATATTTCAAAATCCACTTATATGGAATATCTAGAAGGAATGATAAATTAATAGAGAAATGGTTCATCAGAGAATTCCTAGAATTTAAACATTTGATTGTTTCTCTAAACCTTGATTCAAAGTGATTAGGGTCACATAATTTGGAGGGAGAAACAATGTAAATGTGTTAATAATTTGTAAGATCCTATCAACATGAAATTGGGAGAAAAGACCAGGCTAAATGAAAGAATGGATATGGAAGATTTTTGCGCTAGTACGTTGATTCCTAGGTAGAAGGATGCGAAGTGAAATTCTAAAGGTATGGGAAAAATATAACTTGAGCCTATTGTTCGATGAACCCCTTGAACAATGAACTTGGTAAGAGGGTTGAATGGTATGGAGTTTTAGGAATCTAGGAGTGGTTGAAAAATATATTCACAAAAGTTGGAAGTGGGGAACATAACCACTTTTTCTGAAAAAATGGAATTTATAGTTTGATGCTCATTCTGCACTATTGGATATCCTTCCTATTTGGGTTATAATTTTAGATCTCCCTCTAGTCTTGTGGTCAGTTTAAATTTGTGTGGAAATAGGGAAGTCCCTTGGAATATTTTACAAGATGATATGTATTACTATTAGGAACTAAGAAGACAAAATTAAATAATAAAGATAAATGACAAAACAATCACATAGTAAATGGGGATTTTACCCTGGAAACCCAAATGGGAAAGCAAACATTCCTTGAGTGTATTACTCTCTTGTTGTATTATTAATTCAGAATAAAGAGTTACATGAATAACCTTGGTATACACCTAAGACACAATAACCATCACACTCTCTTTCATTACATAAGAACAACCCTAGTACATCCAATTTAGCTTAGATATACATGACCACCAACCTCTTCAAGATTGATCTAACAATTAAATTTTATAGTATTACAACACACCGTATTTATAGTATTTACATTTGGAAAACCCTAAACAATAGAAACCAAAGAAGGTTACATATCCATGGAGATCATTGGCTGCAAATACCGTGAATTTTTGGATTCTATTACATTCGACTACTATTTGTATTTACAGTCCACCTCCCATCAATATTCAGTCAGTTTCCACTCGACCTCCTGAGACCCTCTTGCCGTTCGACCTTTCAACTTGTCGGTTCATCACATTGACCTTCGATGTGATGCATTCAATTTTCACTGCAAAGAATATAATAACCCAACATTATTCCACTTGTTTTCTTCTTTGCTAAAACAAGAGAACCTGAAATTTTGTTCATAGATCCAAGGAAGAAATCCCCATTGCCTCTTTGAACCAAGAGAACTTCACAACACTCACAAAATTGGTCAAAGAGTCTACTATGTTTTCCAACGTGTCTAATTTCTCCAACAACACCTTGTTTCTTTCCAATATGTATCTCACAAAATGGTACTGTACATCAATATGATTCATCCTAGAATTATAAGCCTAGTTCTTTTCCATGAATATCACACTTTGATTGTCAGAGTTTATTTTCATATCTCTCCGTGCAAACCAAAAACTTGAACAAATTCGTTGCATCCATACTGCTTCTTTTCTTCCATGAGTGGCTACCACATATTCAACTCCTATTATCAACAAGTTTATGACCACCTGTCACTTACTCATTCAGCTAATTGCTCCACCGAACATATTGAACACTGTTGGATAAGAATTTTGGTTAAGTTTTGGGACCTACATCATAAGAATTCAAATAACAAAAGGCATTTAGAAGATGGACCGGAACGCGCGACAGAAGCGATGTTCAAGGAGTCAAAGAACACGACAAAAGGATGTTCGATGGAGCAACGTGAAAAAGGTGGAAAATGGTTTAGACCATTGGGTTTTCGGGACATTTTTGTGAAATTTTGTAATGGTATAGCCCTATTTAGACATATAAATATGTAAAGGGTTTTTGGGTAGAGAGGTTCTAAATGTTATAGAGCTTGGGATTCGACATATGAGAATTATTAGTGATTTTTGGGTAAGTGAGTTGAGTGAAGGAAGAAGTTTGAGGTATGATTGAGGAGTGAATATTTCACTATAAAAAAATGGCTAGGTGGGTTTGGGTAATTTTATTGTTGCATATTTTGTAGAACAATGTGCAGCTGTAAGAGAATTGTAAATGATTAGTAAAATAATCCAAACATTGTGGATGTAGCCCATGTTGGGTGAACCACGTTAACCCTATGTGTTGTGATGTGTTGTCTTTATATTTTATGATGTTGAATGTTACAGTGCAATGATGATATACATTGAATTTGATGTTCATATATGATGTCATAATGTCATGCACTAAAGTATCTAATTATTGGATGTATGTTAAGTGGGAGAATGTCATGCATAGAATATGTTGAATGTTAAGTAATTGTTAAGTAATGAGAGCTACACACTTGGGTAATTGGTATCAAGAACATGAAGACTGCCTCACTTCCACTCATCACTGTAGAACCCTAGTTCCTACAACCCCTCTAGATGCCTCGGGTAAGATTTCACTTGCTCTATAGGTGATTTTGAAAGGGCCAGTGTCTAAGGGTTTTGTTGGTATATACATGGTTAACCTCGGGTTTTCCCACTGTGTGCCAACAAATGGTTTCGTTGACCGGACTGTGAATTGTAATTAAGGGGAATGTTTTGGAGGTCGAATAGGGAAGAAATAAAAGAATGTCTAGAGAGGAAGCAATGAGATTTTTCTAGAGAATAGAATAGAAACCCTTTTCTCAGTGATGAACAATGGTTACAAAGGTATGTTTTCATATATCTACATGAAATTTTCTTTGGTGAATTTTTTATAATTTTGACTGAATGGTTAGAAAGGATAATGGATAATGTTGGAAGATATAGAGATGAAGCTCTAAGAAAATAGACTCTTAAATTGATCAAAAAACTTAGTAAAGTAAGTAATAAGGTTTTTCACGCGATCGATTTCCGGTTGAATAATATACTAGGGGGTTATATTATAATGTTTGTAGGATATTGTACCCAATGTTATAGCATTGCAAAGAGGGAATTTTTCAAGGGTCCACGCAGAAGATATTTGAGTGAACTATCTACTTGGATAAAGATGTTATTGTGTGATAAGAATGTCATGAAAATGGAGTCTGATAGCTAGGATCCATCATGCACATAGTGGGACTGGGGGATGACGAGAGGATGGTCTGAGAGTGGGAAGAATGAGTAAGGATAAGATGGATAGAGGATGCAGAGAGAAGAGGATACTAAATCATATGGAGATATTGGAGTATTTCACTCTAGGAAAAGGTTTTTATATAGTATGAAATATATTGTGGTTCGGAAAGAAGAGCATCACAAAGAATTCAAGGAAATTTACCCATGCACAATACTTCAAATCACACCGTACAGAGAAAGGAAAATGAAAGAAGGATATCCTCAATACTATCCAACAAAATAAGGAAGTCCATCTTAGATCAAAATCTGTGTCGAACCCACGACCCCGTGTGCATCACGGATAATTGAAGAAAGAGTTGAGAATTCTTCAAGATAAATTGTAGTGAGTGGAGGAAGCTAGAGCAATAGTAAGAATAATGGAAGTAGTGCAATGAACTAGATTGAGTCAACATCACCAAGGGTAATTACAAAACTAATTATAATGGAAAGGATATATCATACAATAAGAGTTCTTGATTTATAGGGAGCATGGATGGAGGACCCTGAGAAATACATGTTTGTATGTGACACAATATGGACTAGGAAGAATGTCTAGGACGAGGTGAAGAAGATCACGTAGTAGGCCACGATGTTTAGAAGTCATGTACTATTATGGTATATGAAGTATCATACAACTACACCAGTCAGGAAGTCAAGAACCTTGGTAGATATTGGACAAGCGTTGTTGAAGGAATTTCATAAGCCAAAATATGAATCGCAATATATCCCATAACTAAAGGAAATTAAGCAAGTGCAGAATAAGACAGTGTGGGATTATAACTAGATATTTAAGGATGTGATGGGTCAATCAAACTTTCATATTCATAACAAGCAACATAGAGAATGGTTTATTGAAGTTCTATTATCTCACATTCACTATCTGTTAACACAACAGAGGGTCACGTCGCAACTAGAAGTGTTGCAAATCACGTTGAAATTGGAAGCATATCCTATATGAGATGACAAAGGTATGGAACAGGTACAATCATAGTTGGTTACACTGAGAATTAAATTATCAAATATAATGAAGGAAAAGGAAAACCGTGAACATATTTGGTGTATAACATGTAATACATAATTCCATTGAAAGGAAGAATGTCCAACATTTGTGTTGTAAATGGCAATAGGAGCACCAAATTGATTGGCACGAGTAGGGTATTGTGAGATATGTAAGACTTGGGGACATCATATGAATGATTTTCCCTTACTGTAGAAGTGCCACAGTACACCCAGACATTTATTCTATAATTTTTGTGAATCAGTAGGACACGACAACAAGGATTGTTGTGCATTCAACTTAATGTGAGAGTGCACTTCATATGTGTACATACTTCAAGAATAAAATTTTGCAGCAGAAGGAGGAATTACATAGTACAACATTTCTAGAGGATTTATTTAGGGTGTACGTGGAGGATTTGATAGAGGTAAATGACGTAAAGGATTTGGTCGATGAGGCAGAGGACCGATAATTTGTTATAACTGCAATGACCTGGGACATTTAGGGAGAGATTGACTGAAACATTATACGATGTGCACATATTGCAGAGCCTTGGATAATGAAACATAGGACTATAATCAACTGATAGAAAAGTGGCAGGAGAGAGGGAACCAGAAACAACATGAAAACCAACATCAAAATCAGAACTAGAACCTATAGATGATAGCCGCTAAGGAATGTGGTGATCAACCTAGAGTAGGAGGTGTTATGCACAATGAAACAAGAATTGGAGTATATGCAACGAAAAAGGGAAATGAATTGAACAATGGATAAGGAAAGAAACTTATCCCATGCCATCATTCAATCCAAATAAATAAAAAAGAAACATATCATCAAGCAAGGAAGGAGATAGTAGGATCGAATGGGATATCATCATCATCAAAGACACCACCAATATATGATATGTCATTAGTTTATGATCGCTCTATTCTAGAAAGTCCGGTCGAAAAGGTAAATACTTTGAAAGACTCTTTAAAGAGATATTTAGAATTTATGAAGGATGAGACAATAGTGAATACACTGTGCAATATGATTTATCAATGTACACAAGACAAAGAAGTACCTAATACACATAAATAAATGAACCAAGTCTTGTGCAAGAAGAGGAAAAACTTGAAGTTTAGATTAAGTGCGCAGATAGAAGAGTATGACATGGACAATGCCATCTTATATTTAGGATTAGATTTCAATGTTCTTCCAAGATAGATGTGGGAGATGATGGGGAAATTGAAGCTAGTTTGGTCAACTTTTCACTTGTGGTTGGCCAACCAACATAAGATAATACCGATCGGGAGATTGACAAGAGTCCATGTTAATATAGATGGAGTGCGTAGTGTAGTTGACTTTGAGGTTATTGAGATCATGAATAAAATTCAGCCATATCAAAATTTGCTTGGACTATATTGGGCCTTCGACAATCAAGCATTCATTAACTTGAAGAAAAGAGAGATGTGTTTTGAAGGAGGAGGCTTAAGGGTCACTATGCCATTAGACCCTATGGAGGAAAGAAGATATGTGGAGCCCACGAAAAAATAAATTGACAACTTATATAATATGAAATCATGCATCGATGACTATGTCAATCCCACTGCAGATGGTGCAATTAGTTGGATAAGCATAAGTGTTATAACCCTAATTTGCACCAGACATGCATACCTAGCATTAGGCCACCTCACTTGCCTCTTTTTCAAAACCACCATCAATCAACTCTTCTAAAACCTATCCTTTTGAATATGTACATGCCCTACACCACTTATGCCCATTTGTATACACTAGATGACCCATTACAGCCTCTGTATACTGACGAAAGAACAAAAAATATAAAGTTGTAGATGTAATACATATTTTTGGGTAATTGTTATAACCCTAATTTGCACTAGACATGCATACCTGGCATTAGGCCATCTCACTTTCCTTTTTTTCCAAGCCACCATTAAACAACTCTTCTAAAAACCATCCTTTTGAATATGTATGTGCCCTGCACCACTACTTCCTACGTGTATATGCTAGCTGACCCATTACAACCTACGTATACTGAAAAGAGAAAAAAAAATAGAAAGTTGCATATGGAATACAGATTTTCGGGTAATTTCCTAAACCGTTTGACCACTCATAGTTGGTCACTCAACCAGATAACTACCCTCTTTTAGCCTATAAAATAAGAGGTAGGGGTCCCATTCAAAGGTGAAAAATTAGAGTAAAGAAACTCTGCCAATTTTTGTATTCCCCTTGCTCCAATATTTTGCCATCATTTTGTAATAACTAAAGAGGAGAAGCATCTGTGGAAGTGGTTGGTTCACAGTTGAAGAGGAGAACAAGACCAAGTTCAAGGAAAATTGGTTGATCTCACCATTGTAAGTTACTTTTGTGAGGTTAATAAGAACGAATTACTTTTCCCATCCCACCATATGAGGTGTTCAATATTCAGTTTTGATTATATTTTATTAGAACCTTTAACCCACTAATTCATATATAAGATGCATGTTTGGAGTTATTTGTTTGTCTGTTTATGAATGCAGGTTGGATTTGGGAGGAGACTTGTAGTCAAGGAGAAACTGAACACAAAAGGATCAACACCAAACGAGGATTTCAAGGTAGAGTTACCAGATCCTTTTATCCTTGTGTTTTATGCATGAATGTGGGGTCTATGTCAGGATGATAGTAAAAAGTAGGAGACTTTAAAGGGTCATTTCTGAATGCATTACAAAACCCTTAGTGCTAGTCCATAAGGGGTTTTCCCACCCACATCAATAATTTCCTAAACTTTTTGACCACTAATAGCCTATCACTCAACTAGATAACTACCCTCTTTTAGCCTATAAAAGAAGAGGTAGGGGTCCCATTCAAAGGAAAAAAAAAAAGAGAAAAGAAACTCTACCAATTATTGTATTCCCCTTGCCCCAATATTTTACAACCATTTTGTGAGAAATGAAGAGGAGAAGCATATGTGGAAGCGGTTGGTGCATAGTTGAAGAGGATCCCAGGATCCGGTTCGAGGAGCAATGGTTGATCTCACCATTGTAAGTTACTTTTGTGAGGTTAATAAGAAATAATTACTTTTCCCGTCCCGCCATATGAGGTGTTCAATATTCAGTTTTGATTATATTTTATTAGAACCTCTAACCCACTAATTCATATATAAGATGCATGTTTGGAGTTCTTTGTTTGTTTTTTTATGAATGCAGGTTGGATTTGGGAAGAGACTTGCAGTCAAGGAGAAACTGAACACAAAAGGATCAACACCAAACAACGAGTTCAAGGTAGAGTTACTGGATCCTTTTATCCTTGTGTTTTATGCATGAATGTGGGGTCTATGTCAATATGATAGTAAAAAGTAGGAGACTTTAAAGGGTCATTTCTGCATGCAATACAAAACCCTTTGTGGTAGTCCATAGAGGGTTTTCCCACCCACATTAGAATTAGCAACCATATTGGGGCAGATCTCTAGTGTTTTTTGGGAATACTTTTTGGGTATTTCAAATTGGTTTGATTAACTTTTTATGAGTTTCTATAAGAGTCTTCATTTTTTTGGGATTCTGGATGTCCATACCAGTACTTCTTGCTTTGATTGATTGACTATTGTTTACTTTTTCAGAAAGTTGTAGAGGTGTACGTGGCCTGTAGTGAGACTGCAGGCGTACATACACACCCTATGTTTGGAAAGCCCACGTACATGAGTTGGCTTTTGAAGTGTCAATAGCGTGCCTGAGTTCAAAAAATCTTTAAAAAGAAAACGAGAGGTAGTCATCCTCTTCCTTGTCATAAGTAATCATTCTCATGGGTTTTCTTGATCTAGTTCTGGTCTCTGTTGTTGTAGTCTGTAACCTAGGTATAACCTCATATTATATTTTCCTTATAAAATTCTCCTTGCATTTTCTTTATCAAAGTAAGTTTATGTGTCTTTAAGGGATTTTGGTTTTCAATGCCAGTACTCCCTCCCTAGTTTGATGGACTGCTATTTTTCTTTTTTTTTTTAGAAGTTATAGAGGTGTATGCAGTCTGCAGTGAACTTGTAGGAGTATATACACACCCTACCTTTAGGAAGCCCACATACATATGTTGGTTGTTGAAGTGTCAGTAGTGTGCCTGTGTTGAGAACTTTTTTTTTTAATAAGAGGCAGACATCCTCTTCCCAGTTAGAAGTTGTACTTCCCAAGGGTTTTCTTGATCCATTCCTGGTATTTGTTATAACAGTCCATAGCTTAGGTTTGAATTTAGTTTATCTTTTATTTTTTCAAAAATTTCTTTTGTTTTGTTCATAGGGTTTGAGACAAGTCAACGAGTCTTTTCCAATAAGCCTTTTCTGGTTTTGGTTAGTGACTCCTTGTGTTACACATTATTTTCGTCATCCCTATGACCATTAATGATGTAAACCTATTTGTTTCCTTCAGAGGGGTTAGTGGCCTGAATTATTGAAGAGAGAAGGGAGAAGAACTTTTCCTGGGAAAAGAAGTTGCATTTTCCCTTGTAAAAACCCTGTAAAATTGGAAGTTCGTAGGTTGCTATATAGGCACGGTGCGAGAATTCCTAATTCTCGCAGGTTGCACCATAGCTGGGTTGCGAGAGGTTCGCAGGTTGCTCTATAGGCAGGGTGCGAGAATTCCTACACGTGGGAAAAACAAACATTTTCTTGAATCTTCTAGAAGGAGAAACTTCCATGGTGAGGTGGAATCCAAATGGTTTGGATCTTACTCGCTTTCATGATTTAGTGGGATCATCCTAACCTCCTCACCTTATCCACTTTATCTTATAAAAGGAGAGGAGCTCTCATGGAGAATGTTGGCTTTTGAGCTTGGAGCTTTTGGGATTGGCTAAGTTAGATTTGGCTTGGAATTATTAGCTTGGTTAGAGTGGCTTTGAGATTTGCTTTGTCAAGATAGATTGTGAGTGGCTATCAGATCCATGGTCTCGGAATTATTGGAGTGAAAGTGTGTGGGGAATGAAGGACAGTTGGAAGGGACCTTATGACATCAAGGCCATGGTTGTAATCTCTCTTTCACATTTAATATGATACAGTAATATGATTCTTTCCTATAAATCTTGTTGTGTTTTATTGTATGATTCCTTGATCACATACATAGGTTTATATTGAGTTTATGTTATTACTATCACTTTGGTTAGTTGTGTTCTTTTGTAGGTTCATCATTGTATGAGCGTTGGAACAGAGCTAGGATGGTGATGGCGAGAGGAAGCAACATTTAAATGGTATGTCACCCATCCCTATTTAGTTAGTAAATTCAATATCTAAAACTTAAGGAAAGTGTCATGTTCTGGTGTGTTTTGTTCTAGATCTAGGTGGATCTAGGGAGATCAGTTAGTGTCTGCACCTAGTGATTAGTCTGATAACACCAACCTCCATGGATTTTCCCATATTGGGTAATTATTCTTGTGACTCCTACTTCGGGAACTCCCCTCCCCTCATATCCAATGTTCCACTTACCCAAAACTATGAGCTTCCTTTCCAGGATAAATTGTCGATGACGACAGAATATTCTCTCTTTCGTCAATACCTAGTGCCAGGTCGAGTGGAAGGAAAGGGTGGACAACCTAACATCAACAATGGTGAAGGAAGGAACGATTGTCTTTCATGTATTTGGACCCTCTATTTTGATGGATCCAAGTCACAATAAGGATCAAGAGATGGGTGCATTCTAATCGACCAAGGGGTAGGCATCATTTCTTGTCTTGTAGGCTAGAATTTGAGTGCACCAACAACACTGCCGAGTATGAAGCCCTGGTGCAAGGGTTAAAGAAATCCATAGATCTTAATGTCAAAGAATTAAAGGTTTTCAGAGATTCAGAAATCATAATTAGAAAAGTAATAAACATGATACATTGCAATTCGCCCCACCTTAAGAATTACCAGTAGGAGGTGCATAGGTTAATAAAACATTTTAGAGTTTTCAACATTACCGCAATCCCTAGGGCAAAGAATACCCTTGTCGATTCCCTAGCCACAACCGCTTCTAGGCTATCGCCTTTATAATATTATGAAGCCTTCCGATTCACTGTAGAACTACTCTACAAGCCATCGGTACCTAATAACATTTCTAATTGGAAAGTCTTCAAAGGAGATGAATAGATCATAATATTTTTGACCAATCAAGAAAATTTCAAAGATCTCGCTATTGATGATGAAGAGTTCCAAGAGAACTCAATGGAAAGGGGTCCTATGGAAGACCGACATACGGATAGATCAAAGGCCCATATGATCCCGAAAGGGGTAGCTAATCTAGAAGATTTGTTTGATCTAAAGGAATGATTCAAAGGTCCTAAAAGCACAAAGACTGGTAGCTCTTGTCCCCTCCATGAAACTGTGAATCTTGGCACCCCAAAGAACCCAAGGAATGTAAACCTCGGAAAAACTATATCTAAGGAAGAAAGAAAGGCCTACCTCAAGCTGTTTAGACAATACTAGGATGTTTTCACATGGTCTTATAAGGAGTTGAAAACATATGATATTCGTATTATTCAGCACACCATGCCATTGAAATCCGAAGTCAAGCCCTTCCAATAGAAGCTTGGGAAATATCACCCTTCATTAGAACCTCTCATGTACTAGGAATTAAGGAAACTCCTGGATGTGAAGTCAATTTTCCAGGTTAGGCACTCTGCCTAGGTAGCAAATCTTGTTCCAATGAGGAAAAAATTGGGAGAAATCCGATTCTGCGTAGACTTTCGGAACCTCAATAAATCTTCGGAGAAGGAAAATTATCCCATCCCACTGATGGAACAACTCTTGCAGACCATGTTGAGCTCGAATATTTTTTATTTGCTCGATGGATTCTCAGGATACAATCAAGTGTTGGTTTTAGAGGAAGATCGATTGAAAACCACCTTCTGAACCAAATGGGGAACCTTCGCTTATAAACGCAAGCCTTTCGGCTTAATTAACATATGAGAAACCTTATAGAGGGCCATGGAAATGGAATTTCGAGGGATTATAAACAAGTTTGTAGTATTATATTTAGATGATGTGACAGTGTATTCGAAGGATGGGAGGGAGCACATCCAGCACTTAACTCAGATTTTTGAAAGATGTAGGAAATATGGTATATCGTTAAATCATAAGAAAACTATCTTCAGGGTTGAAGAATGGAATTTTTTGGGTCATATTATATCTCAATGAGGGATTCACATAGACCCCGAAAGGATTAAGGCCATAGTACAACTTTCGTTACCTCATAACAAGAAATCCATGCAGTTTTTCTTCGGGAAAATCAATTTTGTGAGGAAGTTCACTCCTGACTTCACCAAAATTATCAAACCCTTACAAAATATGATACTCAAAGATGCTAAATTTAAGTGGGATGAACGGAAAAATGATTTCAACAAAATCAAAGCTACTATATCTCGGGCTCCGGTGTTGCGAAGTCCCGATTTTAATAGAGGCTTTAATTTATATACCTTTGCTTCTGACCAGTCGTTGGCTGCAGTTTTAAATCAGAAGGATGATGAAAAAAATGAATCCCCAGTATCATTTATGATCACTAACCTTCAAGGATATGAGCTCAACTATCCTTCCATAGACAAGCAGGCCTACGCATTCTATAAGGCAGTAAAGCATTTCAAGTCCTACATCCTCAAGAATCACACTAAGGTGATTGTACCACACCCTGCAGTCTGATATTTGTTAACCTAACAAGAAATGGGAGAAAGAAGAGGGAAATGGATGGCATTAGTTCAATAATTTGATCTATACATAAAACCTACCAAGCTGGTAAAAGGACAAGGTCTATGCAAGCTCTCAACCGAAGCCCAGGATCAAGTAAATGAAGACTCTGGATGGGAGAATGAAATAGCTCTATGGCATGGAGAAGTAGCATACATTCCCCTCGGACAAGATTCTTGGTACAAAGACTTTTCTTACCTACTACATCACAAAACTTGTCCCAAAATCCTCAACCCAAGAGAGAGAATATCCCTCAGGTTAAAGTTTGCACAATATCATCTTATAAATTCGATGCTTTTCCGAATCAACTATGACGGGGTATTGTTGAGGTGCCTTGAATGTGAAGAGGCCGATAATGTGCTAAAGGAAATTCATGATGGCCACATCGGAGGACATTTTGTTGGAAATACCACCACTCATAATATTTTGAGGGCCAACTACTACTAGCCCACCTTGTTCAAAGATGTGCATACTTACAATGGAAACTGTAAGACTTGTCAAATAAGTGTTGGAAAGGAGAAAAGGGAAGTAGTCCTACTTCAGCCTGTGCTTTTTTCGAGGCCCTTTGAGCATTGGGGTTTAGATATCATAGGAGAAATTATGCACAGGTCTTCTAAGTGACACAAGTACATTCTTACTAGCATCGACTATTTCACAAAATGGGTGAAGGCCATCCCTCTCACTCATGTAAACGAGAAGGTAGTGATCCAATTCATAGAACAACAACTAATCACAAGTTTTGGTCTCCCCTCTATTCTAGCATTTGATAATTCAACTTACTTCTCCTCTACATTATTGACATAATTTGCTTTGGACAAAGGAATCATAATAAAGTACTCTACAAATTATTACTCTCAGGGAAACGGTGTGGCGGAGTCGACTAACAAAAATTTGGTAAGGATATTAAAGAAGACAGTCACATATAACCAAATAAATTGGCATAATAAACTTCATAATTCCATATGGGTCGATAGGGTCACACCCAAATAAGCCATAGGAAACTCCCCATACTTTCTAGTCTGCGGGCAAGAAGCCATCCTCCCAAATAGGCTTTATCTTCCATCTCTTCAATTGGCCCAAGATTCCAACGAGGAACCCTCATCGTCCATGCAACAAAGAATCAATACTCTACTCATGCTGGAAGAAGAGAGAGAGAAGGTTAAGTCAAAATTCCTAGCTCTCCAAAAGATAGTGAAACAATGGTTCGATAAGCATAAGGCCAAAGAAAAGAGTTTTGAGGTAGGAGAATTGGTACTAAAATGGGACAGAGCGAATGAACCAAAACAAAAGCATTCTAAGTTTCAAAACCTGTGGCTTGGACCTTCCTAGGTCACTAAAAAGATAGGGGCAGGTACTTATCGATTGCAGAACTTGGGAGGAGAACCTGACATCTTCCCAGTAAACGGTCAGGCCCTAAAACAATATTTCCAATAATAAAAAAATAAATAAAAAAAATAATAAAAATAAATAAATATAAACAAAAAAGGAGAACATGAGTTAAGATTATTGAAGGAAGAATAGAGATTCTGCGTTCACCCAGTGAATCTCCATTTGTTGAGCTCTCAACACACCCTAAAAAATTCTCTGCCAAACTCTACTTTTTAGGTACCACCTATTGTTTAATTCGGAACAATGTTGTTTTCGCTTATCTTTGTTTTCTACAATTTCTCCTTGATTATTTAAAAGTTTCTCTGAATGTTTCGAAACCATCATAACTTAAAGGGAGTAACATTTGACTAAAGAATCAACCACTACTTGTTTCACCTGACACGTCCAAATTTCGACACCCGGAAGAATCAGAGGTGAAAGAAAATCGTCCTAGAAAAATAAGGACGTCGATCACTAGTTTTTGTTAGCATCGGTAAATGGGGAGTTGTTATTTCATGATAATCATTGCACAAGAAATTTGTCAATGACCAATTTCATTCAGCATCAGTGAAACATGAAAGGAAGTAGTCATTTGCGGGGAAAGGGAGGAATCATCGACGACCAATCCCGTAAAAACATTTCAACATCAGCGAATTTCCGAGAAGCTAGCCCAAGGGAAAGGATGCTATAAGTTCATCCCCAGTTACTAACCCCTCATATCTAATCGTCATTGGTGATTCCTAGGTTGGGATAGGGAGTGCGCTACTGAAAGAAGGTTACCACCTCTATTGGCACTCATGACTCTAGTTACCTCTCTTTATCTGCCACATGTCACGTCAAAACCATTCGACGAAAGAAATCGATGTCGATGGTTTTAATTTTTGTAAGGAGTATCAACAAAGAATCCCATAGATCTACGCCGATCCCCGACTTCCCCATTCATAAAATGACACGATGGGACATTTTATCTCTAAGATAAGATAGATATGATGCATTTAATTGATTGATTAATTACAAGATCGCGCATTAGTCTCTAATTCATGTGCAAAGCGCAATGACCATTTTAACATGTAGATACAATGCATCTCCCTCCATGCCTCCACCATCAACCTATGTAAAATTGATTAGAGATAATTGCCAGTAAGTAGTTTAAATTTCGTCTCATTACTTGTATTAACAACTTGATGTGACTGGTAAGTTCTCTCTCGTTATATTACCTTGAATTATTATGAGCCAGAGCATTCTACGTGAAAAGAGGTCCAAAACATCTAGAGGAGTGAGACGAATGACCCAGAGAAGGATTCCAAGGTATAGTGAGTATTAAGCAACAGATTTTATCAAGCATACAGGTATGTACCAGTCTGGTTTTGATTTCATTTCACATATAAATTAAGATCTAATATTATTCTATGTGTTGGCCTTAAGTGAGCATCTTCGGTTGCAGGAACGATGCCTCCTAAGAAAACTACCACCAAGAAATATCTTAGAGTCCCAAAGCTATAATAATCAGAAGAAGGAGAAGGCTCCTCCCCAACTGTTGCAAGAAAATTGGAATTCACTTCCAAGCCAGTGCCCATCATCAAGACGATCACCAAAGAATCATTCGCTCAGCCCCTAGACTTTGGGGACACAGAGGTGAACATTGGGACCAAGAAAAAATTCATGTGATGGGAAGACCTATTCAAGGAAATCAAGAATGAATAATTCCCTAAATATGCCCTGCATAGCAATCCTAACACAAGGAAGTTGGATGATGAGGTCTTCGTCAACATCCACAAGGCTTACCTACACATGGTGGTGAGCAGGACTCTGGTATTCCCTTGCATTGAAATTTTGAAATGGCTTATTGATCACAGCGATGCACAGAAGTGTGTAGTTAATGATGATAATGGTAAAATAATCAGGGGTTTCCTCTAGTAGAAGTCCTAAGGTATTACAAGATCAAGGATCCAGATGAACGTTTGAACACAGATTTTTTTGTGAAGTTTTATCAGAAGCACAACACTAGAAAAATTGTGGCGTCCTGGTGGAGAGAAGACCAAAAATTCACCAACCAAAACTCTGGTTGGTACCTAATAGCCAACCTCAACCAACCTTATATATATCTAATGGCTCTCCTTTGTCATTTGCATGGAGAAAAATATTGGTTTGGGTTTTCGAAGGAATGGATGCCTTTGGCTTATACACTGCTGCCAGCCTATTCACCAGCAGGCGTGACGACTCAATCAAAGCCAAGACAGGTGTTGGTCGAAATTAGTGCGCCTAATCCTCTGTCTGAGTTCATAGATATATACAGTGATGATGAGAATCCAGAAGAATATCAAAAAACCTTTGTGCATGTAGAAGAAGAAAAGGGAGATGTGGAAAAAACACCTCTTGTTCCTGATGTTCAGAGTCAAGAGGACACACAAGAACAAAAAGGATTCGAAAGCAGCTTAGACACAGAAACGCCCGATGCACCGGAGACCCTAGCAGGTAGTCCCAAGGACAAGTCAGAATTGGACGTGTCAAAATAAATATCCCCGCAGAAGGACATCGGCAATGCCATGGCTAGAATACAAGCAAGTATTGAGCTCACTCCCGACACATCCATTCCACTTGATACTGAGGTCCCCGATAAACATCAAGAAGAGGTCGAGCCTTTGAAGAAAAACAAAGAGGTTCAAGAGTATGATCTTGAACAAATATATACCACCGATAGCTTGGGAAACATGTTCACATGGGGCGACCAACAGATACCAGAGTCGATAGACGAAATGGCATACATCTATGTGATATCCTATGATCAAAAGAGGAAGGCCATCGTGCAAAGGACTACTAAGAAGAGTAATATTACTGTGGACCATTCTATTTTGGTTACCACAGAGGAAAGCTTGATCAACACAGTAGATGCTCACACGTTTGAACTAATAGGCATGGGAAGATCCCTCTCTGATGCTGCCCAAGATAGGGCCAGGAGGGATGAAAGAGAACTAGAGGATACTCTGAAGGAACTGGAACACATGCACCATATTGTTGAGTATTATAAAGGCACCACACAGACTACATCATATTTGAAGAGTGAGTTTTCAGGATTTTACAACAAGTACAAGAAAGAAAAAACCCTGTTAATTGAAAATATAATTGAATTCCAGGAGGACACTCTCATGGATCTCGTAGCATGCAAGGAGATGGAACGATGGCATGAAAGAGTGAAGAAAGTGGTGGAAAGGCTCGAATACATTGAGGCAGTCCAACAATGTCGAGAAAAGGAAGAACATGGCATTCGATTGTTAAGCAAAAATAGCCTCAACCACATAAAGAGATCCGCAGAATATTGGACTAAGATGTCCATGGATCCACATCGAGAGATCCAAGAACAATATGCCAAGTGCCAGAAGCACTGGGATAAAATTAATAAAGTAATGAAAGATATCAAGCTCCTTGAGTTCGGTAACCCAAGTGAGTTTATGGAAATAAGAAACGTGCTCAAGATGTATGCCGAAAAAGACTCCCTATGGGTCGAAGAGTGCGTGAAGGTAGCCGATGCGAGGCCAGGATAGGTGTGATAATTCACAGAACACTCGATCAAAGCTAAAACCATGTTGCAACAGCTGAATTCCACCTTGATAAAATACTGAGCGCATGCAGTGGACATAAGAGGGATATATGTAGCCCCAATGGAACAACACAAATTCTTGTGGGCCTATATTTGTGAAGAACTCTTTTATCAAATGGTCCAATTATGAACGAATCCACCCTTTTCAAGAAATGACTCTGGTGGACTGTTGAAAGACTGTCAGATGATGACACCACATGGTGATTTTTTATTAGCTCAAATTGTATTTTACCGTTAATTACTATTAAGACTTTATATTATAAATATGAACATCAAACGATGGTCTAAAGTTCGATGGTTTGTTGCAAGAACTCTTTTTTTCTAGTTGTTAAGAATTATTTTGGAGCTGTTATGAATGAAGAAGTCCTTCTAGACCAGAGACAAAGTTGTTTTCATCATATGCATGTGTAATTGAGCATGGAGAAGAACCATTTCCTATTTAGTTCATGAGAAGATGTAACAAGTAAGAGATATCGAATATATTGTCAAGTTATCTGGTGCAATTGTTTTGCTATTCTTTTCTCTAATGATGGAAATGATGAATCGTTGTGTGGATATATGATGAAGGATTATGGCAGATGAATTATTTTTCTTGCTATTGATCTTATCATACAAATGTTTTCTTATAATAATTAGTATTCTCAAACAATAATTGGATGCTCATGTGGTTAACACATTATTACTAGGCTTCTGGTATAGGATTATCATTTGCATGTTTGAGTAGCAGGTTATCCCAAACTCAGCCTCTTCTGCAGTAGTTAAATTTTCTCCCATCTTGTTTCTTGGATAGTTTAGGTTAAAATCTCAACTAGTGATCGAGTGCTCACACGGTTAAAGTATTATTACTAGTCTTGTGGTAAGAGATCATTGTCTACATGTTGGAGTAAGGGTTATCCCAAGCCTGGACTTTCCCAGTATTTAGACTTCCTTATCGATGTGTGGTCAAGTTGGTTTATACCGGATTTTTCTCACATTTATCCTAACTAAAGAGAAAATACCAAAAGCGAAAATCTTGACTAAAGGAGATGCCTCCATAAGAAAACATAAATCCCATCGATTAAATTGGATGGATCGTGAGATCTGGAGAACCATTCCAATCACAAATGCTACAGAGTCTAATTAGGCCTTAGTGGCACGTTTGGTTCCTACTATTGAGTTAAGGGGTTTAAGACCCATCAACAAGATCCTCTTGATTCGCTCCATATTTCTACAAGATATCCTCTGAAGCATCTTCCATGGCTCTGCAGACTAGACTGATGTCATCTTATATGAGTGTGGCCTCCATCTGGGGCTTACTAGAGCACGTCTTCTTTCTTGTTGATGGTTTTATTGGAGAAACCTTTCTCTTATGTGGTGTTACAGTAGGGGAATTTTTCAGCAGTGTAGCTTCACCTTCACCTTTCTTTTCTCCTTCATCACCTCCTCCTTTTCCATGCATCATCTCCTCCTCCTGGTGATCTATATCCCTTTCCTTCAGAGGCATTGTCTTCCTAGTCAGTCTCTATATTCTGGACTTCCTTCTTTTTCTTTTTCTTCTTCGTGTTATCTCCCAAAATAGCACCGTCATTTTGGTAATCTTTAAGAAATAAGATCAGGTCCAAAAATTCATTTCTAAATTTTTTAGAGTAGAGTAAATGGTCTATTTCTGAAATGTAAAGTTGGAAAAATCGTTCTTTTGGGTCTTGGCTTTCAAATTTTGGAATTACAGTTTTTGGTGGCTAAGCAAGTCTTCAAATTGACTAGTTAACCACCGAACGACGACCGTTTCGGTGGATAAGAGGCACATGGTATAAAGTTCTTAACCAGCGAAAAGCTTATCACATTCAAAATTTAAAATTTTGTGCTCTTGCACACGCCAAACGTCAAGCAAGCCTGCGAGCCTGTTCATTATTATAATCCGCCAAAAAGAAAGATTATTGGTGCAAATTCTTATGGTTATCATTATTATTTGTTGGTGAGTAACTGCTGAAACATCATGTATATGATCGGGTTGTAATTTCACATCTAGGTTGATATGGCACAGACTCTCATGATACAACACTTCATAACTGAATGGATTTCACATGTGAATCATCAGCAGATCAACCAGATCAGCCACGAGTTACATGACATCATGGAGAAATGTGGAGGTGTCTTAAACTCCATTCAATTGTGCATTAAGTTCTCTGATGGTTATCAATGCAAAACGGCCCATAAACTTCTCATACCGGCGTGCATTTGCAGCTTTAGTTTTGTTCAAAGGGGAACAGATGGCCTAAATTCTAGTTTACAGAGTAAACTCAATGATACAGGTGTATGTTTCATCATCAATGGCTTAAATTTTTCTTCTATGAATAAAGCTCAAACAAATTGGTGCCTCAAATTCCGATTACAGGTCAGTTATGTCACGGTTCTTGCTGAGCATCTACCTTCATTAATTAAATGTGGCCTATATTCTTTGTGCATTTGAGATTCAATCATATCTGAACTCCAACTCAGTTAAAAAACTATTGATTCTGTTTTCAAAAAATGAATGGATTGATAGATCGAGTCAAATGTTCCTAATTATACTGCTAGTTACCTTCAATTGTCGAGTTAATCCATATGTCAAAACCTTGATTCAAGTCTGTCATTAAAATACTCCTCCTATTTGCTAAGTCACAATTGCTTACTTGTCAAAATCTAAAGACCTATTGTCTTGTCAAAACATGAGTCGATAATTATTCAAATATCTGTTTCTGTTTGTTGAGTTGTATACCAGATTTCGAATTGGTCTTAAGCTTCAATTGTACTCCCATTCGGTCATTGAGTTAACTCACTTGAAACTTTGACTCAATTTGTCTGCCTAAAAACACTCTGTTTTGATGAGTCGTAGGGTTTTTTGTCGAGTCATAACCTTTGTGGATTAGAGACTCTAGCACAAATTGCTACTTTCATTGAAGGAGAAACACAAGCTAAGACTCAGCTGGAGGAAGTAAAGAGACCAATTAGAAAGAGAGAATCTTCATCAAAGAATCCTTGAAGTCGTTTACAAAGGTGCAAGTAATCAAAGTTTTAATATTTTGATTTTTGAACAACTTCTGTCTTTTGGTGGTTTAGGTGAGCCCAGGAGTGCTCATTAGTCACCAAAAAGGGGCGCTTTTAGTGGATAAGCTACCAAAATCTGGATACAGTCAACCACCGAAACCTGTAGAATTTCCTAAAAAAGTGCCTTTGGGAAAAATCGTTTTTCTCAGCCTTGGAATGTCCGTTTCACACGTTCAAATAGTTGATTGATGACTACACATCCTAAGATTTACAGTGATGCAATAAAACTTGGATTTGAAGCTCGTGAAGATAGCTGAAATCTCCCTGCAAGATCAGATTTCAGAAAATGCTTTGTAAAACTGTTACAGGGCAGCAAGCTTATGTTTTTTCCAAGATCGGGATTTTTTGAATCCAAATGGTTTGAAACCGATTCTAATGGATAAATGGTGAATTATCAAGTTAGATTTGAATGTTATTTGTGAGGGATAAGATCAAAAGAGGTTATTCAAATAAATTTGGTGTCTTTTTCAAAGGCAAAAAATCAGGGATTTGAAGACACATCATGTAACTCGAATTTCATCTTCAGGAGATCAAACTAAAGAGCCTTGGAAGGCTGGACTACACTTCATCAAATTTCTACCACTTTTAAAGATCATTAGATAAGGATTGACCTCATCTTGAGGATTTCTTCATAGTTTTTTGCAAATACGATTTACTTTCTATTTTTAGAATATCAGATCCATTATTTTAGGATCTAAAAACTACATTGTAAAAGCTATAAAGTTGAAGGTAGAGTAGGAACTAAGGGGTTCGATTTTGAGTTCTACTATGTTGCATTTGTAATAGAGACCCTTTTTAATAGATATTTGGCCTGCAATCTTCTTTCATTGATGTTGTCAGATCTTCTTTATTCTTTCTATCTATGCTTATTAGTGATAGCTATTCTTTGTCTATGTTTACATAATCCACTAGTGACTGTCATCTCACTGTCTGATTATTGAGCAAAGGATCATAGGTTGTTATACTAGTTTATAGACCCATCATATCTATTGTTTTATATATGTATGATCTGGTTGATGTGATTATTTTCTATTCCATTTGATACACACCTATCTGATTATATTTCTTGAAAGCCTTGCACTGTTGAATATGCTTAGACAGTCTCGGATATACAAACCAGTTAGTTAGATATTCATCTTGATCCAATCATTACCCATTATTGAGAAAACCATTGCAATATTAGTTAAGTTACCAGGAATCTCTAACTTACAGCCTAGGAGAGTTTCCTGGAGTGATAACAAATTGGCGCCATTGCCAGGGAACGGAGGATGACGCAAGATTCCCTGGGAGACGACACAGTTTCTACTTTTGATGATAGACAAAGGCTGAGCATTATATTGGTTGTAAACATCTATCTGGTGACTCCACGTTCAAAGACTCCACTGGAGAGGATCCTGTTGATAAAAGATGAAAAATCTCAGATCAAAATCCAGGTATCAGTTCATTGGTTTTCTTCATGAACTGTTGTTGTTATTCATTACCTCTTTCATTCTTTTCCCTTCGCGTGTAAAGAGAATTATTTTTTGTTTTGTATATTCAGAAAATCATCATCCTTCTTGTATATATTCGTCTTTAGAAGAGGAAATCATGCAGCTCTGCATTGTAGATGTAGATTTGGTGGCTTTACCTCAGCTCATTCACAAAGATGACCACTGTATTTCTTTTCCTTTAGAATCTGATCAACCATGTGACCTTGAAAAGATAGAAATTGTTTCAGATCCAGTCCAGATCTCAGTCCCTCTTGTCATAATTTCTGAACCTTGTCATGAATTCGTTAACTCTCATGATCAACCCACAACGTTTCAAGTTAAGATCCAGATGAAGATGTTCAAACCTTTAAAGCTGCCCCTTCTTCTTCATCCTTATCCTGATGACTGTTATGAATATATCCCTTGGTTTTTTGGAGAGAATCAAGATTCAACTGAGAGACACGTGTAATCCTTTTTGGATTTTGTTGATTGTTTTCAGCTTGCTCATGAAAACGTGATCATGATATTTTTCTCAAAGTCTCTGATCAAAGATGCTGCTACATGTTTAAAAGTCTGAGAACTAATTCAATTGGCTCTTGGAACAACTTCTTTAAAGCTTTCCTGAAGTATTGGGGCAATTACAAATCTTTAGATTCATACCTTGCTGATTTTTATGCTTTGAAACGAGAACAGGATGAAGCCTTGCCTGCTTTCAATAGAAGGTTTTACCGTGGTTATTATGACATCCCATTGGAGATTCAGCCTACTGAGATTGCTTCCATGGTATAATATCTTATGGCTCAACATAATGAACTTCTCCTTCTCTTGCTAGAAAGGAAGTCTTCATCATTAGGGAACTTGTTTGAAGATGCTCAAGAGGTGGAGGAGAATATCTGTGCTTCCAGGAGGATCCAACAGCAGGTTGACTTTGACAATCTGCTTGCACATGAGCAAAAACAATGTTAGTATGGTTCATATTTTGAGCAGGGAGGTAATGAATGTGAAGCAGATTTAGAACAACAGAAAGCATACGAGGTTATTTCAGATTCGGATCTGAATTTGTCAACATTGGCAGAATATTCTAGAGACAGGTATGCTTGTGAAGCTTATGATCAATTTGTAAATCAAGAAGATCTTATTATGACTGATGATTGCATAATAAATTATATGTTCTCAGCTGATCCTAATCCATGTGATGGAAATCTGGTTTTGTTATCCTCTTGTGAGCATTATTCTGATAAGGAAATTGTAGTTTTTGATGATAACGAGTTGATCTCAAGAGGACAAGAAAATGATCAGTCTTCTTGCAGAGGAACAGTCATGGCTGAGCAAGAGGCTGCAATAAAAGTGCAGTTGTTTCCCGAGGAGCAACATGTTTCTTATCTTCTTTTCAAAGATCCAGTGGCAGCCTTCATGGAATTATACTTTTCAGAGGGCTTGAAAGTTTCAGATTTCTTCAGCTCGCCCATGTTTTTAGGCGAGTATGATTTCCGAAAGGAGTTCTTATTACGGTTGTTACTTTCCAGACATCATTTACTGATCAGTGATCAAGATGATATTTCTTCAGTATTCGAATTGCTTTGATGGCTTCTATGGAAATCAGCATTCACTTAACAAATGGCACAGTTGGTTAGTGTAGGGGTAGGCAGAGGAATAAGATCGCCATACAAGCAATTAGATATTTTCTAGTTGTTGATTTCATAAATAACTAGGAGGTTGCATGCAAGTTATAATCTTGTAGAAGAACAGTTGCACAGAGCTTGAGCGTTTTCAGAGATTGGTTTCACAGGCTAATGAATCCATGCCCAATGCTAAAGGATACTGAAACTACTAGGTTCTTGGAAACCTCGCAGGGAGGTCTCCATCCCAGCTGGAGCCAGATGTTATCTCCAAAAATAGCACCGTCATTTTGGTAATCTTTAAGAAATAAGATTAGGTCCAAAAATTCATTTCTAAATTTTTTAGAGTAGAGTAAATGGTCTATTTCTGAAATGTAAAGTTGGAAAAATCGTTCTTTTGGGTCTTGGCTTTCAAATTTTGGAATTACAATTTTCGGTGGCTAAGCAAGTCTTCAAATTGACTAGTTAATCATTGAAAGCCGACCGTTTTAGTGGATAAGAGGCACATGGCATAAAGTTCTTAACCACCGAAAATCTTATCACATTCAAAATTTAAACTTTCATTCTCTTGCACATGCCAAACATCAAGCGAGCCTAAGAGCCTATTCATTATTATAATCCGCCAAAAAGAAAGATTATTGGTGCAAATTCTTATGGTTATCATTATTATTTGTTGGTGAATAACTACCGAAACATCATGTATATGATCGGGTTGCCATTTCACATCCAGGTTGATATGGCACAGACTCTCATGATATAGCACTTCATAACTGAATGGATTTCACATGCGAATCGTCAGCGGATCAGCCAGATCAGCCACGAGTTACATGAGATCATGGAGCAATGTGGAGGTGTCTCAACCTCCATTCAATTGTGCATTAAGTTCTCTGATGGTTATCAATGCAAAATGGCCCGTAAACTTCTCATACCGGCGCGCATTTGCAGCTTTAGTCTCGTTCAAAGGGGAACAAATGGTCTAAATTCTAGTTTACAAAGTAAACTCAATGATACAGGTGTATGTTTCATCATCAATGGCTTAAATTTTGCTTCTATGAATACATCTCAAACAAATTGGTGCCTCAAATTCCGATTACAGGTCATTTATGTCACAGTTCTTGCTGAGCATCTACCTTCGTTAATTAAATGTGGCCTATATTCTCTGTGCATTTGAGATTCAATCATATCTGAACTCCAACTCAGTTAAAAAATTGTTTAGTCTGTTTTCAAAAAATGCATGGATTGATAGCTCGAGTCAAATGTTCCTAATTATACTGCCAGTTACCTTCGATTGTCGAGTTAATCCATATGTCAAAACCTTGATTCAATTTTGTCATTAAAATACTCCTCCTATTTGTTGAGTCACAATTGCTTACTTGTCAAAATCTAAAGACCTATTGTCTTGTCAAAACATCAGTCGATAATTAATCAAATATCTGTTTCTATTTGTTGAGTTGTATACCAAATTTCGAATTGGTCTTAAGCTTCAATTGTACTCTCATTCGATCATTGAGTTAACTCACTTGAAACTTTGACTCAATTTGTGTGCCTAAAAACACTCTGTTTTGATGAGTCGTAGGGTTTTTTTTCGAGTCATAACCTTTGTGGATTAGAGCCTCTTGCACAAATTGCTACTTTCATTGAAGGAGAAACACAAGCTAAGAATCAGCAGGAGGAAGTAAAGAGACTAGTCAAAAAGAGAGGATCTTCATCAAAGAATCCTTGAAGCCATTTACAAAGGTGCAGGTAATCAAAGTTTTAATATTTTTATTTTTGAACAAATTCTGTCTTTTGGTGGTTTAGGCGAGCCCAGGAGTGCTCATTAATCACCAAAAAGGAGCACTTTTGGTGGATAAGCTACCAAAATCTGGATACAGTCAACCACCGAAACCTGTAGAATTTCCTAAAAACTGCCTTTGGGAAAAATCGTTTTTCTCAGCCTTGGAATGTTCGTTTCGCACGTTCAAATAGTTGATTGATGACTACACATCCTAAGATTTCCAGTGAAGAAATCATATTTGGATTTGAAGCTTGGGAAGACAGTCAGAATCACCCCGAAAGATCAGATATCAGAAAATGCTTTGTAAAACTATTACAGGGCAGCAAGCTTATGTTTTTTCCCAGATCGGGATTTTTTGAATCTGAATGGTTTGAAACTGATTCGAATGGATAAATGGTGAATTATCAAGTTAGATTTGAATGCTATTTGTGAGGGATAATATCAGAAGAGGTTATTCAAATAAATTTGGTGTCTTTTTCAAAGGCAAAAAATCAGGGATTTGAAGACACATCATCCAGCTCGAATTTCATCTTCAGGAGATCAAACTAAAGATCCTTGGAAGGCTGGACTACACTTCATCAACTTTCTACCACTTTTGAAGATCATTAGATAGGGATTGACCTCATCTTGAGGATTTCTTCCTAGTTTTTTGCAAATATGATTTATTTTCTGTTTTTAGAATATCAGATCCATTATTTTAGGATCTGAAAACTGCATTGTAAAAGCTATAAAGCTTAAGGTAGAGTAGAAACTAAGGGGTTCGATTTTGAGTTCTACTATGTTGAATTTGTAATAGAGACCCTTTCTAATAGATATTTTCCCTGCAAGTTTCTTTCATTGATGTTGTTAGATCTTCTTTCTTCTTTCTATCTATGCTTATGAGTGATAGCTATTCTTTGTCTATGTTTACATAATCCACTGGTGACTGTCATCTCACTGTTTGATTATTGAGCAAAGGATCATAGGTTGTTATACTAGTTTCTAGACCCATCATATCTATTGTTTTATATATGTATGATATGGTTGATGTGATTAGTTTCTATTGCATTTGATACACACCTATCTGATTATATTTCTTGAAAGCCTTGCACTGTTGAATATGCTTAGACAGTCTCGGATATACACACCAGTTAGTTAGATATTCATCTTGATCCAATCATTACCCATTATTGAGAAAACCATTGCAAGATTAGTTAAGTTACCAGGCATCTCTGACTTATAGCCTAGGAGAGTTTTCTGGAGTGATAACAAATTGGCATCGTTGCTGGGGAACGGAGGATAAAGCAAGCTTCCTTGGGAGACGAAACAGTTTCATCTTTTGATGATAGACAAAGATTGAGCATTATATTCGTTGTAAACATCTATCTGGCGACTTCACGTTCAAAGACTCCACTGGGGAGGATCCTGTTGATAAAAGATGAAGAAGCTCAGATCAAAATCCAGGTATCAATTCATTGGTTTGCTTCATGAACTGTTGTTGTTCTTCATTACCTCTTTCATTCTTTTCCCTTTGCGTGTAAAGAGAATTATTTTCTGTTTTGTATATTCAGAAAATCATCATCCTTCTTGTATATATTCGTCTTTAGAAGATGAAATCTTGTAGCCCTGCATTGTAGATGTAGATTCGGTGGCTTTAGCTCAGCTCATTCACAAAGATGACCACTGTATTTATTTTCCTTTAGAATCTAATCAGCCATGTGACCTTGAAAAGATAGAAATTGTTTCAGATCCAGTCCAGATCTCAGTCCCTCTTGTCATAATTTCTAAACCTTGTCATGAACTCGTTAACTCTCATGATCAGCCCACATCGTTTCAAGTTAAGATCCAGATGAATATGTTCAAACCTTTAAAGCTGCCCCTTCTTCTTCATCTTTATCTTGATGACTGTTATGAATATCTCCCTTGGTTTTCTGGAGAGAATCAAGCTTCAACTGAGAGACACGTGGAATCCTTTTTGGATTTTGTTGATCGTTTTCAGCTTGCTCATGAAGACGTGATCATGAGATTTTTCTCAAAGTCTCTGATCAAAGATGCTGCTACATGGTTTAAAAGTATGAGAACTAATTCAATTGGCTCTTGGACCGAGTTCTCTAAAGATTTCCTGAAGTATTGGGGCAATTACAAATATTTAGATTCATACCTTCTTGATTTATATGCTTTGAAACAAGAACAGGATGAAGCCTTGTCTGCTTTCAATAGAAGGTTTTACCGTGTTTATTATGACATCCCATTGGAGATTCAGCCTACTGAGATTGCTTCCATGGTATACTATCTTATGGCTCAACATAATGAACTTGTCCTTCTCTTGCTAGAAAGGAATTATTGATCATTAGGGAACTTGTTTGAAGATGCTCAAGAGGTGGAGGAGAATATCTGTGCTTCCAGGAGGATCCAACAGCAGGTTAAGTTTGACAATCTGCTTGCACATGAGAAAAAACAATGTCAATATGGTTCATATTTTGAGTAGGGAGGTAATGAATGTGAAGTAGATTTAGAACAACAGAAAGCATACAAGGTTATTTCAGATTCGGATTTGAATTCGTCAGCATTAGCAGAATATTCTAGAGATAGGTATGCTTGTGAAGATTATGATCAATTTGTAAATCAAGAAGAGCTTATTATGAATGATGATTGCATAATAAATTATATGGTCTCAGCTGATCCTAATCCATGTGATGGAAATCCGGTTTTGTTATCCTCTTGTGAGGATTATTCTGATAAGGAAATTGTAGTTTTTGATGATCACGAGTTGATCTCAAGACGACAAGAATATGATCAGTCTTCTTGCAGAGGAACAGTCATGGCTGAGCAAGAGGCTGCCATAAAAGTTCAGTTGTTTCCCGAGGAGCATCATGTTTCTTATCTTCTTTTCAAAGATCCAGTGGTAGCCTTCATGGAGTTATACTTTTCAGAGGGCTTGAAAGTTTCAGATTTCTTTAGCTGGCCCATGTTTTCACGTGAGTATGATTTCCGAAAGGAGTTCTTACTACGGTTGTTAATTTCCAGACATCATTTACTGATTAGTGATCAAGATGAGATTTATTCAGTATTCGAATTGCTTGGATGGCTTCTATGGAAATCAACATTCACTTAACAAATGGCACAGTTGGTTAGTGTAGGGGTAGGCAGAGGAATAAGCTCTCCATATGAGCAGTTAGATCTTTTCTAGTTGTTGATTTCATAAATAATCAAGAGGTTGCATGCAAGTTACAGGCTTGTAGAAGAAAAGTTGCACAGAGCTTGAGAGTTTTCAAAGATTGGTTTCACAGGCTAATGACTCCATGCCCAATGCTAAAGGCTACTGAAACTACTAGGTTCTTGGAAACCTTGCAGGGAGGTCTCCATCCCAGCTAGAGCCAGATGTTATCTCCCAAAATAGCACCGTCATTTTGGTAATCTTTAAGAAATAAGATCAGGTCCAAAAATTCATTTCTAAATTTTTTAGAGTAGAGTAAATGGTCTATTTCTGAAATGTAAAGTTGGAAAAATCGTTCTTTTGGGTCTTGGCTTTCAAATTTTGGAATTACAGTTTTTGGTGGCTAAGCAAGTCTTCAAATTGACTAGTTAACCACCGAAAGACGACCGTTTTAGTGGATAAGAGGCAAATGGCATAAAGTTCTTAACCACCAAAAATCTTATCACATTCAAAATTTAAACTTTCGTTCTCTTGCACACGCCAAACGTCAAGCGAGCCTGCGAGCCTATTCATTATTATAATCCGCCGAAAAGAAAGATTATTGGTGCAAATTCTTATGGTTATCATTATTATTTGTTGGTGAATAACTGTCGAAACATCATGTATATGATCGGGTTGTCAGTTCACATCTTGGTTGATATGGCATAGACTTTCATGATACAACACTTCATAACTGAATGGATTTCACATGCAAATCGTCAGCGGATCAGCCAGATTAGCCACGAGTTACATGACATCATGGAGCAATGTGGAGGGGTCTCAAACTCCATTCAATTGGTAATTAAGTTATCTGATGGTTATCAATGCAAAGCGGCCCATAAACTTCTCATACCGGTGCGCATTTGCAGCTTTAGTCTTGTTCAAAGGGGAACAGATGGTCTAAATTCTAGTTTACAAAGTAAAATCAATTATACAGGTGTACGTTTCATCATCAGTGGCTTAAATTTTGCTTCTATGAATAATGCTAAAACAAATTGGTGCCTCAAATTCCGATTATAGGTCAGTTATGTCACGGTTCTTGCTGAGCATCTACCTTCGTTAATTAAATGTGGCCTATATTCTTTGTGCATTTGAGATTCAATCATATCTGAACTCCAACTCAGTTAAAAAATTGTTGAGTCTGTTTTCAAAAAATGCATGGATTGATAGCTGGAGTCAAATGTTCCTAATTATATTGCTAGTTACCTTCGATTGTCGAGTTAATCCATATGTCAAAACCTTGATTCAAGTCTGTCATTAAAATACTCCTCCTATTTGTTGAGTCACAATTGCTTACTTGTCAAAATCTAAAGACCTATTGTCTTGTCAAAACATGAGTCGATAATTATTCAAATATCTATTTCTGTTTGTTGAGTTGTATACCATATTTTGAATTGGTCTTAAGCTTCAATTGTACTCCCATTCGGTCATTAAGTTAACTCACTTGAAACTTTGACTCAATTTGCCTGCCTAAAAACACTTTGTTTTGATGAGTTGTAGGGTTTTTTGTCGAGTCATAACCTTTGTGGATTAGAGACTGTTGCACAAATTTATACTTTCATTGAAGGAGAAACACAAGCTAAGACTCAGCAGGAGGAAGTAAAGAGACCAGTCAGAAAGAGAGGATCTTCATCAAAGAAACCTTGAAGCCGTTTACAAAGGTGCAGGTAATCAAAGTTTTAATATTTTGATTTTTGAACAACTTCGGTCTTTTGGTGGTTTAGGCGAGCCCAGGAGTGCTCATTAATCACCAAAAAATGGCGCTTTTGGTGGATAAGCTACCAAAAGCTGGATACAGTCAACCACCGAAACTTGTAGAATTTCCTAAAAACTTCCTTTGGGAAAAATCGTTTTTCTCAGCCTTGGAATGTCTTTTTCGCACGTTCAAATAGTCAATTAATTACTACACATCCTAAGATTTCCAGTGATGTAATCAGATTTGTATTTGAAGCTCAGGAAGATACTCAGAATCTCCCCGCAAGATCAGATGTCAGAAAATGCTTTGTAAAACTGTTACAGGGCAGCAAGCTTATGTTTTTGCCCAGATCGAGATTTTTTGAATCCGAATGGTTTGAAACCGATTCTAATGGATAAATGGTGAATTATCAAGTTAGATTTGAATGCTATTTGTGAGGGATAATATCAGAAGAGGTTACTCAAATAAATTTGGTGTCTTTTTCAAAGGCAAAATATCAGGGATTTGAAGACACATCATCCAGCTCAGATTTCATCTTCAGGAGATCAAACTAAAGAGCCTTGGAAGGCTGGACTACACTTCATCAACTTTATACCACTTTTGAAGATAATTAGATAAGGATTGACCTCATCTTGAGGATTTCTTCCTAGTTTTTTGCAAATATGATTTACTTTCTTTTTTTAGAATATCAGATCCATTATTTTAGGATCTGAAAACTGCATTGTAAAAGCTATAAAGTTGAAGGTAGAGTAGGAACTAAGGGGTTCGATTTTGAGTTCTACTATGCTGCATTTGTAATAGAGACCCTTTCTAATAGATATTTGGCCTGCAAGCTTCTTTCATTGATGTTTTCAGATCTTCTTTCTTCTTTCTATCTATGTTTATGAGTGATAGCTATTCTTTGTCTATGTTTACATAATCCACTGGTGACTGTCATCTCACTGTCTGATTATTGAGAAAAGGATCATAGGCTGTTATACTAGTTTCTAGACCCATCATATATATTGTTTTATATATGTATGATCTGGTTGATGTGATTAGTTTCTATTCCATTTGATACACACATATCTGATTATATTTCTTGAAATCCTTGCACTGTTGAATATGCTTAGACAGTCTCGGATATACAAACCAGTTAGTTAGATATTCATCTTGATCCAATAATTACCCATTATTGAGCAAACCATTGCAATATTAGTTAAGTTACCAGGCATCTCTGACTTACAGCCTAGGAGATTTTCCTCGAGTGATAACAAATTGGCGCAGTTGCCGGGGAACGAAGGATGAAGCAAGCTTCCCTGGGAGACGAAACAGTTTCATCTTTTGATGATAGACAAAGGCTGAGAATTATATTGGTTGTAAACATCTATCTGGCGACTCCACGTTCAAAGACTCCACTGGGGAGGATTGTTATAACCCTAAATTGCACCACACATGATTACCTGGCATCAGGCCAACTCATTGCCCTTCATTGCCAAAGCCATGCTGAACAACTCTTCTAAAAACTCCATTTTTAAAAAGCATCCGCTAGCAGGCCCACTACAGCCCGCGGGTACCCGCTAGCAGGCCCACTACAGC
>ML786403.1:638784-659071 GCA_009831015.1 Picea engelmannii | reverse complement strand
AGCTCCTTCTAGCCTATAAAAGGAGGGGTAGGGGTACTATTCAAAGAGAAAAAATCATAGCAAAGAAACTCTGCCAAATTACCAAGCCAGTTTTGTCCCTACCCCTTTAGCCTTGCCTCAAGCTTTAGGAGAAATTCATGCAGTAGCAGTTGAAGGACAAAAAAGAAGAGGAAGAGCCAGGATCAGGATCGTGGAACGGTGACCGGCCTTAGAAATCATTGTGAGTTGGTTCATATTGAAGTTAATGAAAAAGATACTTTTCCCGTCCCGCATACATGAGTCTCATCTATGTAATTTGATTTATATTTTATCTCTAACCCTATAGTAGATCAGTAGCATGCATGCATAGTCTTGTCATGATTGCAGGGAAGCTTTTGGAAGGAGCAGCAGCAAGGGGATAAGAAGCTCAACGGAGGATCTACTTCAGCCGTCCGGAAAAAGGTTGGTTTATTCTTCTCTTGTATGCATGTGAAGAAAGGGGTTTCAGATTCGGGTAGAAGGTTAAAAGTTAAGTCTTGAGGGTCATGATCTGCGTATAAGCTTAGAGCCCTAGCTTATTAGTCCGTAGGGTAGAATAGACAACAACAAGGATCCTATTGATAAAAGATGAAGAAGCTCAGATCAAAATCCAGGTATCAGTTCATTGGTTTGCTTCATGAACTGGTGTTGTTCTTCATTACCTCTTTCATTCTTTTCCCTTCGCGTGTAAAGATTTTTTTTTTTTTTTTTGTATATTCAGAAAATCATCATCCTTCTTGTATATATTCATCTTTAGAAAAGGAAATCCTTCAGCCCTGCATTGTAGATGTAGATTTGGTGGCTTTACCTCAGCTCATTCACAAAGATGACCACTGTATTTCTTTTCCTTTAGAATCTGATCAGCCATGTGACCTTGAAAAGATAGAAATTGTTTCAGATCCAGTCCAGATCTCAGTCCCTCTTGTCATAATTTCTAAACCTTGTCATGAACTCGTTAACTCTCATGATCAACCCACAGCGTTTCAAGTTAAGATCCGGATGAATATGTTCAAACCTTTAAAGCTGCCGCTTCTTCTTCATCCTTATCCTGATGACTGTTATGAATATCTCCCTTGGTTTTCTGGAGAGAATCAAGCTTCAACTGAGAGACACGTGGAATCCCTTTTGGATTTTGTTGATCGTTTTCAGCTTGCTCATGAAGACGTGATCACGAGATTTTTCTCAAAGTCTCTGATCAAAGATGTTGCTACATGGTTTAAAAGTCTGAGAACTAATTCAATTGGCTCTTGGACCAAGTTCTCTAAATCTTTCTTGAAGTATTGGGGCAATTACAAATATTTAGATTCATACCTTGCTAATTTCTATGCTTTGAAATGTGAACAGGATGAAGCCTTGCCTGCTTTCAATAGAAGGTTTTACCGTGTTTATTATGACATCCCATTGGAGATTCAACCTACCGAGATTGCTTCCATGGTATACTAGCTTATGGCCCGGCATAATGAACTTGTCCTTCTCTTGCTAGAAAGGAAGTCTTCATCATTAGGGAACTTGTTTGAAGACGCTCAAGAGGTGGAGGAGAATATCCGTGCTTCCAGGAGGATCCAACAGTAGGTTGAATTTGACAATCTGCTTGCACATGAGAAAAAACAATGTCAGTATGGTTCATATTTTGAGCAGGGAGGTAACGAATGTGAAGGAGATTTAGAACAACAGAAAGCATACAAGCTTATTTCAGATTTGGATCTGAATTCGTCAACATTGGCAGAATATTCTAGAGACATGTATGCTTGTGAAGCTTATGATCAATTTGTAAATCAAGAAGAGCTTTTTATGACTGATGACTGCATAATAAATTATATGTTCTCAGTTGATCCTAATCCATGTGATGGAAATCTAGTTTTTTTATCCTCTTGTGAGCATTATTCTGATAAGCAAATTGTAGTTTTTGATGATCACGAGTTGATCTCAAGAGGACAAGAAGATGATCAGTCTTCTTGCAGAGGAACAGTGATGGCTGAGAAAGAGGCTGCCATAAAATTGCATTTGTTTCCCGAGGAGCATCATGTTTCTTATCTTCTTTTCAAAGATCCAGTGGCAGCCTTCGTGGAGTTATACTTTTCAGAGGGATTGAAAGTTTCAGATTTCCTTAGCTCGCCCATGTTTTCAGGCGAGTATGATTTCCGAAAGCAGTTCTTATTAGGGTTGTTACTTTCCAAACATCATTTACTGGTCATCGATCAAGATGAGATGTCTTCAGTATTCGAATTTCTTGGATGGATGCTATGGAAATCAACATTCACTTAACAAATGGCACAGTTGGTTAGTGTAGGGGTAGGAAAAGGAATAAGCTCGCCATACGAGCAGTTAGATCTTTTCTAGTTGTTGATTTCATAAATAATCAGGAGGTTGCATGCAAGTTACAGGCTTGTAGAAAAACAGTTGCATAGAGCTTGAGAGTTTTCAGAGATTGGTTTCACAGGCTAATGACTCCATGCCCAATGCTAAAGGCTATTGAAACTACCAGGTTCTTGTTAACCTCGCAGGGAGGTCTCCATCCTAGCTGGAGCCAGATGTTATCTGCCAAAATAGCACCGTCATTTTGGTAATATTTAAGAAATAAGATCAGGTCAAAAAATTCATTTCTAAATTTTTTAGAGGAGTACATGGTCTATTTCTAAAATGTAAAGTTGGAAAAATCGTTCTTTTGGGTCTTGGCTTTCAAATTTTGGAATTACAGTTTTCGGTGGCTAAGCAAGCCTTCAAATTGACTAGTTAACCACCGAAAGACGACCGTTTCGATGGATAAGAGGCACATGGCATAAAGTTCTTAACCACCAAAAATCTTATCACATTCAAAATTTAAACTTTCATGCTCTTGCACACGCCAAACGTCAAGTGAGCCTACGATCCTGTTCATTATTATAATCCGTCGAAAAGAAAGATTATTGGTGCAAATTCTTATGGTTATCATTGTTATTTGTTGGTGAATAACTGTCGAAACATCATGTATATTATCAGGTTGTCAGTTCACATATAGGTTGATATGGCATAGACTCTCATGATACAACACTTCATAACTGAATGGATTTCACATGCGAATCGTCAGTGGATCAGCCAGATCAGCCACGAGTTACATGACATCATGGAGCAATGTGGAGGTGTCTCAAACTCCATTCAATTGTGCATTAAGTTCTCTGATGGTTATCAATGCAAAACAACCCGTAAACTTCTCATACCGGCGTGCATTTGCAGCTTTAGTCTCGTTCAAAGGGGAACAAATGGTCTAAATTCTAGTTTACAAAGTAAACTCAATGATACAGGTGTATGTTTCATCATCAATGGCTTAAATTTTTCTTCTATGAATAAAGCTCAAACAAATTGGTGCCTCAAATTCCGATTACAGGTCAGTTATGTCACGGTTCTTGCTGAGCGTCTACCTTTGTTAATTAAATGTGGCCTATATTCTCTGTGCATTTGAGATTCAATCATATCTGAACTCAAACTCAGTTAAAAAACTGTTGAGTCTTGTTTCAAAAAATGCATGGATTGATAGCTCGAGTCAAATGTTCCTAATTATATTGCCAGTTACCTTCGATTGTCGAGTTAATCCATATGTCAAAACCCTGATTCAAGTCTGTCATTAAAATACTCCTCCTATTTGCTGAGTCACAATTGCTTACTTGTCAAAATCTAAAGACCTATTCTCTTTTCAAAACATGAGTCGATAATTATTCAAATATCTGTTTCTATTTGTTGATTTGTATACCAGATTTTGAATTGGTCTTAAGCTTCAATTGTACTCCCATTCGGTCATTGAGTTAACTCACTTGAAACTTTGGCTCAATTTGTCTGCCTAAAAACACTCTGTTTTGATGAGTCGTAGGGTTTTTTGTCGAATCATAACCTTTGTGGATTAGAGATACTTGCAAAAATTGCTACTTTCATTGAAGGAGAAACACAAGCTAAGACTTAGCAGGAGGAAGTAAAGAGATGAGTTAGAAAGAGAGGATCTTCATCAAAGAATACTTGCAGCCGTTTACAAAGGTGCAGGTAATCAAAGTTTTAATATTTTGATTTTTGAACAACTTATGTCTTTTGGTGGTTTAAGTGAGCCCAGGAGTGCTCATTAATCACCAAAAAGGGGCGCTTTCGGTGGATAAGCTTCCAAAATCTGGATACAGTCAACCACCGAAACCTGTAGAATTTCCTAAAAACTGCCTTTGGGAAAAATCGTTTTTCTCAGCCTTGGAATGTCCGTTTTGCACTTGAAAATAGTCAATTGATGACTACACATCCTAATATTTCCAGTGATGTAATCATATTTGGATTTGAAGTTCGAAAAGATAGTCAAAACTACCCCACAAGATCAGATGTCAGAAAATGCTTTGTAAAACTGTTACAGGGAAACAAGCTTATGTTTTTGCCCAGATCGAGATTTTTTGAATCCGAATGGTTTGAAACCAATTCTAATGGATAAATGGTGAATTATCAAGTTAGATTTGAATGCTATTTGTGAGGGATAATATCATAAGAGGTTATTCAAATAAATTTGGTGTCTTTTTCAAAGGCAAAAAATCAGGGATTTGAAGACACATCATCCAACTCGAATTTCATCTTTAGGAGATCAAACTAAAGAGCCTTGGAAGGATGGACTACACTTCATCAACTTTCTACCACTTTTGAAGATCATTAGATAGGGATTGACCTCATCTTGAGGATTTCTTCCTAGTTTTTTGAAAATATAATATACTTTCTGTTTTTAGAATATCAGATCCATTATTTTAGGATCTGAAAATTGCATTGTAAAAGCTATAAAGTTGAAGGTAGAGTAGGAACTAAGGGGTTCGATATTGAGTTCTACTATGCTGCATTTGTAATAGAGACCCTTTCTAATAGATATTTGGCCTGCAAGATTCTTTCATTGATGTTGTCAGATCTTCTTTCTTCTTTCTATCTATGCTTATGAGTGATAGCTATTCTTTGTCTATGTTTACATAATCCACTGGTGACTGTCATCTCACTATCTGATTATTGAGCAAAGGATCATAGGTTGTTATACTAGTTTCCAGACCCATCATATCTATTGTTTTATATATGTATGATCTGGTTGATGTGATTAGTTTTTATTCCATTTGATACACACCTATATGATTATATTTCTTGAAAGCCTTGCACTGTTGAATATGCTTAGACAGTCTCGGATATACAAACCAGTTAGTTAGATATTCATCTTGATCCAATCATTACCCATTATTGAGAAAACCATTGCAAGATTAGTTAAGTTACCAGGAATCTCTGACTTACAGCCTAGGAGAGTTTCCTGGAGTGATAACACTTTGCACTGGACTTTCCAGCATGCTCAACCCAGGTGACCAAGGGGATTCCTATGATGTCAGGGTCGGAGAGTTCTGCATCATCGACTAGTACAAGGAAATCCTCTGGCCACTCCTTCATGATCTGATCCATGATGTTTTCTATTAGTTTGTAATATGATTGAAACTCTTCCTTTCTCTCATCTCTACACGCGGTGATATATATAAAATGACAATTTGCACGAAACTTCACAAAAGGTCGGTACTGGTGCAGGGTGCACAACATCACGTATTGAAAGGATTCAATGGAAACCTTTAGTTGTTGATAATAGGCATGGAACACATCGTTCGATTTCCATTTCTTTGACATGTTGTTGGTGTAACACAAGGTAGAGAACCTAGTTGCCAACGACTTCGATGGTTCAATCTATGAGAAGGTGTCTCCTTCAAGAATTTTCCAAGAGACAAATGTGATCAACACAAGAAACCTTCTAAAGTGGAACTCATATCCCTAATATTGAGCTTCACGGAAGTCTTTCTCGAGTTTTTTGATGAGGTAAATCGTCCAATTCATTTGCATTCCCTCCTACACTTTCCTATGAGGTCCACTACAAACCAGATGACTTGTTTGGGGAAATTCTTCCTTACAATATTGCCAACTATGTGTTGGAAAGTGAGGTGCATTGCACCATCCTGGATAGAGGCTACCTTGTAGCCTCACTTTCCCTTTTCAACTTTTCCATATGCATCATTGGTGTGTTGTGTCAGGGAGAGATCTGAGGCCTTCCCTAGGTAAAATTTATGAGGGTCAGGTCCCTTCATGCTTAACCCTGTAATCAAGTGGATCAACACCAGATCCATAGTAATCCGTCGGTTGAGCCACAGGTATCCGCCATGGTAGCATGACAAGAGGAGTTTAACGCAAGTGTTAACCTCCTGGTGGTGGCCAAAATGGGGAATTTTCATCACATTGAGAATAGTGGATTGTGCCAGATCCTTAATCCATGGCTGGGAGATAATGTGAGGCTTCTTCCCAGTTGAATTCGTTAGGTATCTGTGGGGCGCTATCATAGTGTATTTATTTCTATTGCCAAGGTTGAATTTGTTGTTCTTTAGTAATGGGATCTATCCCTATTGGCTGCCCACTACACGTATTTCCTTCAGAATGTACGCAGTGATAAAAGTGTACTCATAGTCTCGTGGAATGCTATCATGGTTAACCACACCAGCCAATAGTTGAATATAGTACGGTAAGATCGACAGGATATACTTCTTGTTAGCCAAATCACTGTGATGCTTACATCATTGCTCGATTGCGGGGTTAGTATGACCTAAACGTCATCCAGTCAAAGGGGAATCCTACAATACCCTAGTCGACGATGCCTTGACACCTTCAGACATAGCTCTATCATCCCTAAAATTGTTAATAAATTCCTTGACGAACTTCTCTAACTCACTTTGTTCGTCTGACATTCTCACTTTTAAACAAGTGGGCCAGGGTAGGTAAACGAACAGGTGGGGTAGAAAAATGGATGGCAATGTCTAGCTTCTGAAATCATAGTTTGTAAACAATCAATTCTCTGATAGCTCAGTTAATCAACGGGTCCCAGCGCAGCGACCAATAGGTTAAATAAGTGAGTGTCGTAACAGATTCCTCCAAAGGGCAGGGTTGCTTCCATCAATGCAAATTTGTCTGTTATGTTGTGGTCTCAACATACAAAATATCATAAATGTGTTTTATATACATTCTGAAGCATCATTCTAATGGGTGAGGTACGTCCAACTACCATATATCTTTGATGGGGCGAAGTCCCATTCTGCACAGTTTTGTTGTTCCACCGAGGTTCAAATCCTGCAAACCTGTCTCCTGTGAAGTCTTCCATCTATTATTTGTAACTTCCAATAGATTTTCTAACTTGTATTTCTTCTTATTGATCTTCCTTTCCTTCTTTCCTGTGATCTTAGGTCCTCTAAATGTTTCTGGAATCCTCTTTCCATTCTTATTCTTATCTTCTCCTAGCATGGTAACTTTGCACTGTTGATGTTCTCTCATGGGTTCTAAAGTTAATATGCCTTCTCTTACTACTTCCTTGGTGGATATACTTCTTTCTTACATGGATAGGTCCTTCAAACCTTCCTTCATTCTTTCAACTTCGACAACTTATTCTCTTTCCCTATGTTTCTTCAACTTATCTTCTAGTTCTTCTATTAGTAGATCTATTTTTCTGGCTATGAAGTCCCTTAGTTATTTCTTTTTCTTTTCTACATCTTCTTCCTCTAAATTCCTTCTGATCTGATCCTTTTCAATTCAAATATTTCAAAACAAAAGTGGGAAAGGGGTGTTGTTCTAAACAAACTTAATGACTTCAAATTCCTCTTCATTTGATGTTCCTTGAACAATAATAGGTACTTTATTAAGTTTTCCACATAGGGTTATCATTTTTCCTTTAAACAAGCCTATCCTTCCCATTGAAGGTATCACAGTAGGTTTTCCCTAAATTTTTGAAGTTTCTTTTGTCATAATATTCACTTGTGTTTCCTCATCCAAGACACAGTCTATGTCGAAGTCTTCTATTCTTTCACTTATGCATTGTTTTACTTTCAATATCTCTGGTAAACTGACATCTTTGTGATCTTCCATTATTTATTTCAACTATAATAACATAGTTTGGTATTTCTCTGATTCTTTCTCTTTTTGATTCTCTAACATGCTCTTAGTCTCTTGACTTTCTTCATAGTTTTCTTGTCTCATGTTCATCCTTCAACTTTAGCATTCATCTTTGGACAATCCTCAACCTCATGACCAACAAATTTACAACAAAGACAAATAGGACCTATATCAGGGAATTCCTTAGCAATATGTCTTGGTCTCCTGTAGTTATAACATAGTGTCAATTCTCTATTTCTTTTAAATGCTCCCCAACCTCTCCTGTATTGTGCACTAGGATCATAGTGTTGGACCTTCAATCTACAAAAATTCTTTCTAGGTTCTTGCATCCACTTATTTGTCCAAAAAGTCTTTATATGCATAGGAATAACATATATTTCTTCATTTATATTATCTATACTTAGATCAACTCTTTCTTCCAATTGCACCCTATCTTTCAGAATAGGACACAATCTATTAAACATACTTAAATTAATGCTTTTGAAACAAAAATGTTCACTTATCTTACTCTTATCAAAGCACGAAGATTTACCTCTTTTAAGATCTTACCTCTTTTCTTCAGATCAGATTTCTTTCTTAGCACATAGATTCCCAAGTGAAGTAGAATACTGCACACTACAATAGAAAATATATTCACAGAGATTCTTTTTTCTTCAGATCCAAACAATCACAGTTTCAGTTCCCGACAAGGGAACCATTTTTTGGCATAGGGGCAGACCCAGGGTTCAACGCTTCAACAAAGCACCAAAAAAAACCTAATTACTGACCCTTTAGGCAACACTTGCGAAGTAGGAGAAGTCTCACCTGAGGTAAAGGTAGGGGGGCTTATAGGACACAGGCGTCTGTTACCAAGATGGGACACATATTTGTGATAGCAACACTTTTCATAGTATTCTATTAACACTGCAAGATGATATTTATTAACTCATCATCTTCATTAACATCACAGAATGAAACCCTAAGATAGATCAGTGCGGTAATAGTAAATATTAAGTACTTCAACCATTTAGTACATATCCATGAGTTAGATCTATAATCCATTCATAAATCACAAGTAAAGCACTAAGCAACATCAGATCTATCCATTATACATAATAACAAAAGCACTAAGCAGATAAATGAAAAACACAACATAGCACAAAACACATCAAAGACACAAAATATACGTGGTTCACCCCAGCGTGGGGATATGTCCACCAATTGATTCATCTTCTTTATTATTCTTCAATTCTCTTACATTCATCCGCTCATGTGCACTAAGCTACAAATCCAAGCTTCACAGAGGACAAGAGATCTATGCACTGAGCACCATATCCTCCTTCCCAAAGCTAGGTCACAACACAAAGCCAACTTCTCTAATGAGCACAAATCCTTACATAAACAATTTATTGCACAAAGAAAGCCAAAACTACTTGCACTTATCCTTGCAAGATATATTTCCCTTTTTCTACTTCTACCATACATTATTATCTATTTATACTTTTACATTTCCTTACAAAAAGGCCTAAACAAGGGTAAACCCATAGGTCGACATCCCATAACCCATTACAAAAACCCTAATGAACCCCTTGTTGGGTCCACATAACCAGCAAAATAAGTGAGATATGTGATCTTAGCTTCACCATGGCGCTCCATCTTTGATCCTCACGTCAAATTCAAAAATGTGGTCCAAACCTAACCAAGGTTTCATCAAAACTTGGTCGACGGCCAACAGTGACACTCTTCGACGTATATACCCCTTCTTCAAAATCTCTTCAAGTTTCGTTTGCAACTCTTTTAATTATAGTGTACTCATCCTGTAAGGGGTCCTGGATACTAGAGTTTCTCCAGGCATCATATTTATAGAGAAATTAATATCTCTTTTAGGGGGTAATCCTGGTATTTCTTTAAATACATTGTCAAACTCCTTAGGACTGCATAATATTCAATATTTGACACTTTACCTTTAGGCGTCTCTTCCATATGAGTTGAAAATATTTGACATCCTTTTCTATAACATTTCTTCAGTTGCAATGTTGAAATTTCTCTGAGAGTTATTTCCATGGGAATTCCTTGTACTCTCCTTGGGTTCCCTTCTTCATTCCAGCAAGTAAATGCTTTATTTTAAAAGTCTAGGATAGCATGGTGTTGGTCCAACCAATACATACTAATTAGACAGTCATAGGAACCTAAAGGCAATATGTTCAAATATTCCCCAGTGATTAGTCCATTCATTTCCATCAAGCGTGACTTAACCATCTCATTAAACTTTCTTTTGGATCTGGTAGCCAGCTGCACCAACCAAGATTTTTTATGCTTTATTCTTGGAAAACAAAATCTTTCCACCATCTTAGGATCTATATAGATATGACTATCTCTTGAATCATTTAAAATTTCAATGGTTTGGTTGTTGATCATACCTTCCACTTCAATCATGTGTGACTGAAACTCAACTTACTTGTTGTCCAGGGCTGCATAGATCCTGGGTACATTCCTGTCCATGTCCTCCATTGTTTCCTCTTGTTGTACATTGTGAATATCTATCACTTTTTCACTTATATGAGGACAATATCCATACTTATGATCTCCCTTACAACCCCAATATTGAATAGGTGGCTTCCTTGGCCTTTCCCCCCGTGTGTCAATCATTCTAGGATCTATAGAAACTGGCTATCCCTGAGGACTATTTATGAAGAATGGTTTCTTAGTCCCCTTCTTCCTCTATTCCATCTTTTACTTCTTCTTGTCTTCCCAAGGTTTTTGGAAAGTTGACTTTCCTTTATGCTGATCATATAGGCATTTAGCTTGCCTTATGGTCCCCTCCATTGTTCGGGGTCATCATATTGTATCTTGTCACTGATGAATGATGGAATCCTACTCAAATACCTATGAATCTTAACTATTTCATCCTTGATGAAGGAGACATACTTTAGCAGTTCCAAAAACCTTCATTCATATCCATCGATGGTCATACTCCCTAGCTTGATTTCATATACATAATTCATTTTCTTGTCATAATATCTCTTAGTCAAGTATTTCTTCTGAAAATACTTCTTGAATTCCTTCCAAGTAATATTCTCTTTAATGTGTTGCACCTGCACAAGTTGGTCCCACCACATGGATTCCTTTCCCTTGAGCTGATAAATAACAATTCTTCCTTCTGCATCTAATGAATAATTATGTAATTGAAAATACTTTCTCATTCCTAGTATCCATGTCTCTGCATCTTCACCCTTCCTGTGCTCACCTTCAAACGTAGGAGGTTTGATTTTGTTCAATTATCCTTGTAGCTCATCCACTCTATTATCACACTAATTTGCCTTGGGTCTTTAGCCCTTAGTTTAAATTTTCTAAGCCTTTAGATTTTAAAATTTTTTATTTGTTTCTTAAAGGTGTGATTTACTTAGGTTACCTTAATGAATAAAGGCTTAATTCATGACTCAAATTTTGATCCTCACATAAACTTTTGGCCTAGGTTCATTTTCATGACTTATGTTTTGATCCCCTTCATGATTTGACACCAAGTTCGACTCACTCCATGACCAACTTGACTTGACATGCCACCCTCCTCACTCATGCCTCTATAACTTTTCCATTTTTTTCCTTTCTCCTATGCTTAATGGTCAAATCATTTTTTGAAAGGGAGTGTTGCCAACTCACTAGGAGTTTCCATAGCACACTCTTTGTCCTTCATCTTTTACCATGATTTTTTATTATAGTGTTGATGTTATCTCTGCCTTGTTTTTAGCACCATGGTTAGTTAAAATATTCCTTCTAGGTTTTAGTCTTTATGATCTTGCTAAATGGTTTTTGAATTTTGAAAGTTCAAAAATCTGCACTGCAAAAACTACCAGTTCAAACTAGTTGGAAGTGGTGCTACAAATAAGATGTCGAGGTGGATTCAAAGGCCGATTTTCTCATGATAATCTCCTGAAATTTCGTTGAAACTCTGATTTATCATCAGTTCTAGTTATTCTATGGATTCCTCATCTGCATGTAAATTTAAAGGAGTAATTATCGCTTGGAGTTCGAGTTGTGATCGTGCCTGTGTAATTGGAGGAGGTTTTTTCCTTTTCACTTTCCTATCACTCTTTATTTCACTCAGACCTGTAGTCACAATTACTTGGTTATTAGTATTAACACATCTAATTGCCATGGTATCGAGCTCTGAGTGCCCAATAAAACTTTACCTCTTGTATGCGCGTTGTGGTACCTAAAGTCGTTTTTTAAACCACTTTGTTGTTTCCCCTGTTTCCTCTACCTTCTGAATTGGATTGTTTTTGACCCAGTTTTCATAGACAATTGCAGTGATTTCCTTCTTTACCTTATTATTCCTCAATTTTAATAATTATGAACAGAAAGGGAGGGAAATTCACAACCATTGTTTCCTAAGCTAGCAACCAATTTGAGTTAGAGGAAATTCCTGGAAAGGGGTAGCCACTATTCACTAGCAAATTCTTATTGAAGTGTAACTCTTTGTTTTTCTGCCCATCACTGCAGCATAGATTTTTTCATCCTAAACTATCGAGAATCCTCATAAGAATAAGTCGCACAAGGGAGGTATTGTGATGAGAAATGAGCATGTAGACATGCTTTTGTTTGAGGCAGATCCTATGGCTAGAGAAGTTTTTCAAAGGGTAGGTTGTCTCACTTTCTGCCAAAATATGCAGAGGGGTCATCCTGAGGTGGCAAGGAAATTTGCCTTACATTTTTATGGACTGAAGACTAAGTTAGGGGACCTAGAATTTGAGAGACCTCTATTTCAACAGCTATAGGGATCACTATCACTGGAGAGAATTGGTTTAAATCCATGGCCTTGGATGCAGCCTTTTCCAAAGACTTCCTTAAGCCTAAATATCAAACTGACAATCTGTCCAAATGGGTACCAAGAATTCATTTGGTTGGAGAGTTTGATAAAATGTTGAGAATCATTCAAAGGTACTTCACATGTGAGGGGAGGTTCAATACACTATACTAGTACCATATAAGGATTCTGCTACATTTTACTGGCAAAGTTGAAATGAACATTCCCTTCTATTTGTTGAGAAGCATAGGCAAAATGTCAGATAGGGTTCAATCCAAATCAAAGGTTGTGGATACTAGCATTTTTCATTCTAGTTTGATTAGAATGTTGGTTTCTGAAGAGATGAGAAAGAGGAACATCTCATGGGAACACTTCATTGCTTCTTCTCACATGAAATTAGACATAACAACTACTCATCAGTCATAGATGCCAAGCCCCTTGCCATCCACTAGTGTTGCTCCAACAGGAGCCAACAAGAAAAGAAAGAGTAAGGCCCATGTTCAATATCAAGAAGCCATTAAGGGAGTTGCAAGAACTGAGGAGGAGGCCTATCATTCTCCACAGAGAGACCTTTCACCCCCTCTTGCAGTAGAATTAGAAGAGGTCCCTTCCTCTACTAAATATACAACCAAGAAAGGAAGAAAACTACACTTCGCTTCATCTCCTTCAACAGCTAGCACCAAGATCAAAAATGATTTCACAAGGTCATCATCTCTCAAATGGGTTGTTGAAGAACAGGTCCTACCAAAGGTTTCCACTATGAAGAAAAATAAGGATAAGGACAAATACATTAACAATCATGTTGAGATAGAAGAGGTAATCCATGCATAGTAGGAAGATGAAGCCATAAAAAATCATGTTGAGACTGTCCACATCACCACTCCAACTAGCAAGCATACCTTCAAAAGATTGATCAAACAACTCAGGGAAGCTAGGAAGGAGGTGACTTGTCTGAAATATGAATCCCTATCTGAAAGAATTAATATTAAAGAGCTCATGGATGGTTATAGCCACACTCTTGACCTAGCAAGATTTGTAGCAAGAAGAGCCTAGCCTCTTCATAGGAAACTCAATAACCTCTATAGGAAAAATAAATACTTTCAGTCTCAAAATAGAAATCTCAAAGAAGAGTTGCAACAATTCCAAGATGACATGACTCAAAGAAACTTGAATGTGTTGGTTGAAGATGCTATTGAAAAGGAGAAGCCGGTAGCCAAGGAAAGCATAGCTTTAGTGAAGAAGCATGTTACTTCTAAAGGGAAACATGCTAATGTGCCAAAGGGAAGTCCTCCTTCCACAAGAAGGAGTGTCAGGTTGATGAAGTGATGGATGGAAGGTGAGCTCCATTTTTTAGAATGGCCTTTTTTTGCAAGGACAAGTGATTGAAGAAATATTTCTTTTTTTCCACCTATATAGGATATACAGGTTTCTAATGCATACTGCTCAGACTTTTTGGTGTTTTGCAAAGAGTTAATCTCTTAAATAGTATTAGCACAGACATTTTATAGAGCTATGGTGCTACATAATTGTCTAAATTTTCATGTTTTATCAGTCTGCTACCTATAACATTGCCTAATTGCCTAATACTAGTGTAGCGATGGCGCTACTAAATTCCCATAGGTGCTACCAAATCTATCAATGTTGAAATAATGATGTTGCAAATTCAATTGGGTGCTACTGAATTGAACATAGACACACAGGTAGGCACTACCAAAATTTTAACAGACAGTGAATTACACAGATGGGCGCTACCGAAATTTTCACAGAGACACATAGGCTTGGCACTACCCCTTTGACATGCCTATTTTGGAGGTCGTGCTACGAAATTATAGGGAATTTGGTGAAGGTGCTACAAAATCTTGCTACCCAGAGCGCTATCGAATGACGCTGGTAATAGGTACCAGGAATCAAGGGGTGCGAATTGTCATCCTTGTGAATGGTTGATGATGTGGAAAAAAGAAAAGATAATAACTGGCAGCATGATGACAGTTACAAGCCTCTGAAGGAAACTTGGCATACAGGGACATCCACATCAAAGAATATCAAGTCAGTTCAAAGTTGGTTGGATCAATGGCCAACATTTTCCCTTTTTATAGCACAGTTGTTAGTTTAAGTTGTTATGTGAAATAACTACTTGAAGATTTTCATGGGAGGAAGGCCATCTCGCACCTCCAGTTGTAGCCTTCCCTTTTTTTATAAATAGATAGTCTAAATGCTTTAGTAGGTTCGAATGGTTGAGCTAGGCTCCCTTATTTGGTAATATTTTGATGAAGCTACTGGTTAACTGGTTATGTACTTGATTTGAGACTTCATGATTAATCTAAGTCATATTTCTTACTCTAGCTTATTTTCCTCTAGTTCTGAAGTATTCATGCTTGAATGATTCACGTGAATTGTTGTGGTGATTTTATGATGAATGTTTGATTATAGTATTATTATGATGTTCTTCAGTTTCCTTAAACTATGAATTCAAGAAGATCTTGTGTTTGATTTTTTCTTCCTTAGACTGCTTGAAGACTTGACGTCCATAGTAGACCTCTACATTTTCCTCACCAAAGTATTCCTTCTATTCGCCTTTACTCCCACTTACTGACTGAATTTAATCAAGACAACAATTTCTTGTGTATGATAGCCCATATTTTTTAGTTAGAACATTATTATATTGAGTCTTGTCCATTTTGCCTCTTTAAAACTCATTCACATTTACAAATAACCTGATGGGTATTGGGCTTACCTTATATGAAATATGAGGGTGATTCCTATTTCTAACATACTCCATACCTCTTCTTATGCTTCATAATAGGGGATGGACTTAATCTATTGTGTGCTCTCCTAGTGGAGTGTCTTGGGGAGTGATGATGATGTCTGTTGGCACTTATTTTTATTCCTTTCTTATCAGGAGACCTATGTTTTTCTGATTTTCTTGAGCCATTGTTCTTATCCAATTTATTTTATATTATGTTCAATCTATTCATTAACTTCATGTTGAAGTCCTTCCATTTCTCCTTGTCATTCATAATCCTTTCATTATCATATTTATAGCTTTGGATGTCCTTTTACAATTTTTTAATGGTCTCTACCAAATTCAAGCTTTCATCCTTTCCTTCTCCATGTCCATTTGAGTTTGTACCTTCATCACCTATATGGGCATCCATCCCTCTGACCTCATCTTCCTATTTGTACACCCCTTGTGAATGTTCCATCCCTTTGCACTCTTTTTTGATCTTGTTTTGATCTAACAATTGTTAACTCTACAAAATGTGCAGCCAATAGAACTTTGTTAGGTTGATTTCTTTAACAAATTCAGGAAATTATGCTCATTTTTGGTTCCATAATACATTAGAATTATTTCTTCTAGTTTTCTTGAAAATTGCTTCCCTAGGTCAATTTTCTGAGTGAGTAGTTATATTCTACTTTTCAAGACCTCTCCAATGCCTACTTCCATGCATTCTGAGTCTTCAACATGAAATTATGGTTATTTGCAAATTGTCCTTCCTGGGAGGTAATCTCTATATAGTTATTCTTCTTCTTCATAGATGAATTGGCTCTTGGACCTATGTTAGATCCTCTCGTCAGGTTCGTAGGTCCTTTTTACTTATTTTGGTGTAGTTCCATACAAATCATAACCCGACAAACTCCTTTAAGCTTTTTTGTCTTTAAAACAATTTTTCAAGAACTAGCCCTTTTTATTCATCTCCCAATCTCATGTGACCATGATTATGACCAAGTGCTTAGTAGAAAAGTGTTTATCTAGAGCTTCAGGACTTCAGGGCTATGTAAATTTGGGCTTCGGATGTTTTCATAGCATCACACTATACTTCACCCAAACGTCGAATTGGCAAACCCTCGAAGAGACTCTTTGAATCTTCGCGCTTCAGAGGTCCTTGCAACAACATACTCCCATATCCCTAAATGTCGAATATCTGAAATTTCGAAGTCTCATCAACAACTAAGCACCAGGGGGTGATATGTGGATAAAATATGGAGACGACACGTGGCCCATTATACGGGTGACATGTGTCAAGTTCCAATTGGCACAAAAAGTCTGTAAAAAACATGAAACATGATGACACATGGCACACCTAATATGTGTCCATGTCAAACTAGGTGACATCATCATGCCACATCACTTTGGTACTCCAAAAATTCAAGAATCCATATTTCGAAGGACTTCTCAACATAACATAACAAAACACATGAACGCTAAACTTTCGAACAAGTGTTCCATGGATCTTTGGGACTCTCTCCCTTTGAGGATTTGAAACTTTGGGATTCGAAGGATTTCACCCTAGAACGCTTTAAATCATCTGAACGTCAAACCGGAGAACTCCGGAGCTTCAGGAATTGAGGCTTAGGGATACTTCTCAACATAACTTTACAAATCTCTTGAACACTCAACTTATGAACTCTTCTTCTCCAGAGTTTCAGTACTCTGATGATTTGAGGCTTCGACTTCAGAAGTTTTTGTTGTTGATCACCACCCAACCCCTGAATTTTTGAACGCAAAAATTATGAACACTTGCTAATATGAAAACACATTTCCCCAAACATGAACAGTATAGATTTATTTTGGACTTCAGGACTTTGGGGAAAAATCCACTCCGTGAAACCACAACCCAAAATCTCCTGGAGTGTCGAATTGTTGAACCACTCGGGGATTCAATGCCTCACCTTCTCCCAAGTTATCTATAATGTATATTCACTTCATGACTTTGAAGCTTCAAGGATTTTTCCTCCATTATGTCAAAGACCTAAAAATTGTTAAAGCAATGAAGTCTGAAGGAGTTGAGGGTTAACCGACACCCTCTTTTTCCCAGATCTGATGGTTTTGAAGGATTCATACCTTTCTCAAACATATCCTAGAACCATTGTCGTTTCCCAAACTGTTACACCTCCTAATATTTTAAACACAATTAAGGTGTACTCTCAACACCCTCTTATCACTCATGGACTCTCTAAAACTCAAATTTTGTCCACTTCGACAAAACTGCTCTGTGAAACATTTGCTTAAATTTCCACTTACATGGACCATCCAAGATCATTGTTGAAAAATAGAGCTCTGATACCAATTTGTAACAAACTCAGCCATAGACCTGTTGGGTATGACACACAAAAACTCTTGTAGAACTTCATATATATAAAACTTAACAAAGAAAGATACATTTTGCTAATACACAGATTCATGCGGAAATAATAGTAAACATATACATATAGAATATACAGTAAATACCCATAAATATAAAAACATGTATAAATACACAAAATGCAAATGAACACACAATTGATACTTATCTTTTATACAATACCATCATCTATGTGCAGACCTTCCATGATCCTCCCATTCTTAGACCACCCTACTCAAAACTCTCAACAGTGGGTCACCCCTGAGTTGGGACTAAACTCCACCCAGGTAAAGGGATTGCTAGCTAGCCTGAGACAATAAAGACAACAAGAAGGATTTCATCCTAGAAGACAACTCAAAATACCAGCCTATAGTATCTCATTCCTTGCATTCTTGTCCCACCCAAGGAAGTGTGCCCCTTCTCTTCTCAACAGTCCTTTGGCTGCCCCACTTCCCTTCCAGAGCTTGAGCAACAAGTCATATAGGAAGTCTCAGATCACTGTAGTTGTAGTTGGGCTCCCTCAATAATTTACTTTCTCAGCAATTATCTCACCTGGAGATATTTTCTCATGGGCCTAACAACCTGCCTCTTCAATCCACAGGCCTGAAAATCCACCTCTTCAATCCCATGGGCCTGGTAACCTGTTTCTTCAACTTAGTGCTTAAGTCAACTAGTTACAGGTAATGGTGAAGACAACAGTAGCATTCATCTAAGGAATAGGTGATGTAAGCATCAACATTCAATGCATGGAACATATACTTCTCATAACATAAAGGTACAACACTGGCTCAGTAGGTACGTGTGTGATGTGCATCCCAGGATGGATACAATTTACTACCCATAACAGGAAAGGTATGAGTATCTCAAGAGTGCATGCAGGCTCGAGAGATAAGGTTGATGGATTCAATGGCTTGAATGGATATGCATGTGAATGGCTTAATCCCTCTCCCCAAATAGATTAATTCACCCCACAGTTACTTGCATGTTCCCTTGATGAGACATGGCCCTCAAGGAGCTCGTTTCTTTCCACTTGGGATTCGTTCTCTTTCACATAAGAACTTAGGATAAAATAATTATCCTCCCCATAGTATTTAGGAATAATATTATAATATTCCTTTGGAAATAATCCCTTTATCTTAGCCCCTTTCCTAGGCTCTTATCCCCTCCCTTTCCTTTCCTAGTGGATTTTAGTCCCCTGTACTCTTTTATCATGGTTGGTCTACATAGACCGATGTATTATATTAATGATATGAGTGTTTACATATACAAAAATAGGCTCACTGGCCTTTATCATCTAGGCTCTCTGGCCTAGTCATCACATAATCCCTTTGGATTATTATAACCTAGATCACCATCCTAAAAAACATATTCACATTTACAATCTGCAGCTCAGTATTGGGAGTGTTACACCTCCTCTTTTAAAAAATAATTAATTAAAGATTTGAAATAAAAGTTTATTTTAAAAACTTTTATAAAAAAAGGAAAAATACCCATTTGGAATATGCTTATATTAATAATGTGAGTTAATTAATGAGAAATTAATGATGCATTAATTAAAGGCAATGTTTCAATAAGAAACTTGTACGAGAATTTCAAGAGAGGAAGAAAACCCTAACTACCCAAGTAGTTAGAAAATATCTTCTTAAAAAGAGAAGAAAGGCTTCATCAAAGGGTCCAATAATCAGTATTGTCAGAGGGCTAGGGAAAAATATCAAAGGAAGAATAAGGTACATCCATGGATACTCAATCAAGCTTCTTATCAAAATAAATAAATCTCCATATTCTCCATTCTTTCTATTTTTTCTACACCATTACTCATAGCTTTATGCTTGAATCTCACAGTTGGGCATAAGGATGAGTTCTTGAGTGTCATTCTTGTATTCTTGTATAGAAATTTATTATATGATCATGGAATATTTACATCCATATACATGACTTTCAAATATTTTTTAATGAAGAACATTTTTCATGAATAAACTCCACAAAGAATTTCTTTAGGGTTGATCTTGACCATATCTTGTAACTTTGAGTTTTAAGTATGAGATATATAAGCTTGAACTATCAAATTCTTTTTTGATATTAATAGCATTAATCTTTTAAAATTCTTTGAGATGATCAAATTATTCTCTTCTATTTCTTATGAAAAAGATATGGATGAATTAATATATGATTAAGAATATTGTGTGTGATGTTGATCACAATTTAATTATGATGTTGAATCCCTCCTTCAATATTTTCTTATTCTAAAAAGACTTTTGTTGCACATTAATATTGTATTTAGTGTTGAAATAATGTAACTGCGAAGAGCATTCTTATTATTTTGTTATTGGATTAAATCCCCATTGTGGATTAATCATGTCATTATTATTATTTTTATTATTATATTAATCCCCATTGAGGATTAATCAAGTCGGTAATTGTA
>ML786403.1:621755-638407 GCA_009831015.1 Picea engelmannii | reverse complement strand
TTGCTGGGTTTTCTTCCCCTAGAGGGTTTCCCAGGATAAATGTTGTGTCTCTTGTGGATGTGTATTTCTCAGTGATCTTGTTCTTATTATGCTCTTATCTTATGAAATTCAAAGAACTATAATAATGGCATAAACATTAACATTTAGGTTGTTCAAGAACCATTTTATTTCATAATCTCAAGCAATAAAGATTTACAGTTTGTTTCCTATCACTCTCCTAATAAAATATATTCAAAGATATATCTTTTAGAAAAAGAGGAGAACCATCCCTTAAAAAATGAAAGAGGATTAATCCTCGTGAGGTTGTCATTTCGGTCCTGATGGATTCAAGCATCAACAGGTAGCTTCTTCACCAAAGAAAGTGGTTCAACAGGAACTAGATTTAGTATATGTTTCCCAATTTGATGGAGGAACTTGATGGAATGGAGGCCATTTCTTCCTAAGGGGAAGATATTGACATAGGATGGTATAGGTAGCCACCCAAATCTTGGAGTTACTCATAAATGATCCTACACCTCACTAGTTTTACAATTGTTTTATAGATCCTGAACTTTCGGTACATTCATGAGAACTTCCCATAAAAAAAAATTATTGAAATGAATTGGAAATATTTGATTACAAGTTGGAAAAACACATAAATCCAAAAAAACATTTGTAATGATTCAAGAAATCCCACAAACAGAGTTTGTATGCAAAATTTGTGGCCCCAACAAGTTAACAAATCAACTAGGATCCTCAAGGACCACATTATTTTTTCCACCTTATCTCCTAAGGTTAGGATTTTGGATGTTTAGGAATTTTCCTATTACAACTTTAAAATTTGTGTTGAAAGGAAGTTACAACATATTATTATGGGATTTTTGTGAATAATCATAGCCAACACATTTCTTCTCACAGATAAGCTACCATCATTCTAGCCAATTTGTATTGTAACTTGTTGCACATTGTTGGAGCATGGAAATTTGGGTAATCTTTGGGAATCGAGCAAGAGAGAACAATGTGACAAGTCAGAAAAGGAGTAGCATGCACAAAATATAGTTAGCGTATTTACAAGAGTCAATGCGCATAAGACAAAAGTTAGTTAATTTTTTGGGGACATTTTTTCCACCTGATAATGCGCTAAGACCTAATGTATATGTATAAATATGTAATGATTTTTGGGTAGAAGAGGGGATAGCATAAGGGAATGAGAATATGAATAATAGATTAACTTGTTAGTTCATTATTTTATTTTTTTCGAATTGATGAGTATGAGTTGAGTCGAATATCAGTCGATAGGACTGTGTGCACTACAACATAAAACGACTTGGGTAGGTTTAGGTTTTTACTGAAGAACATTATATGAGTGCAGTGCACACCCATTGTAAGGAAGAGTGTGAATGGATAATATAAGAATCCATCCATTGTGTATGTGTCCAAGTTTGGAGTGAACCATGTTTAATCCTTCTGTTCTGATGTGTATGTTGTTATAACATGTTTTTCTTTCCATTCATTGTGCACATAGAATGGATGATTAATGATTAGAATGAATATGTATATGATGGTTTCGTGCATATCTTGAATGGTTAAGTAGGATGATTATGTGAGATTTTATGGTACTGTTAGGGTTTTTCACACAGAATATATGAAGGAACGTTAAGTAAACAATATGGATGAATCCCCCTTATTCCCCCATGATTGTGGAAGCTTGGTTCCTGCAGTCCCCATAGGTAACTCGGGTGAGACTATGCCTAATTTTAGATGATGCAGAAATGTTCGATATCTTGGGATTTGTTGGTGAATTAATGTTTATCTCTGAGTCTACCCATTGTGTGCCAACAAATGTTTTTTTTTCCAGGACTGAGATCTACAAATGAGGGGAATGTGGAGGCAAACTAAGGAGGATATCAGAGAATGGTTGAATATTAAGGAGATCAATTTTGTAGTAGATTGGAATCATAATCAAAATATCAACGCAGAAGAATGGTTACAAAGGTATGTGTTTACAGATTTGCATGAAATGTTTTTCACTGACTTCCTAAATATTTTAGCAGAGTGGATCCATAGATGTGTTGAATAGATCGGAAGATATATAACTATAGTTCTGAGGAATTGGACTCTTTAATTGATTTGATAGGTTAATGTAGTAATAAATAAGACATCACATGTAGTTTATTACTGGTTAGATAACATGATGGGAGGTTACATTATTGAATTTTCCATAGATTGTATGCATTCATATAGTGTTTCTAAGGGGGAATTCTTTAAAGGACCACGTGGAAGATACTTGAATTCGATATCTAAGTGGATTCTAATTTTGTTGTGTGATCAAAGAGTTATGACCATGGAATCTAATTGCTAATCATATTCACAGGCATAGGGGAATTGAGGGATAACGAGGGAATGATCTGAGCATAGAAAGGGATGAATATAAGGAATGAGGAATGGATGGGATGAGGATGATGAGAGAAGAAGAGTGTGTGACGAATTAATAGATCAAAGTATTGCACAATGGTTAGATATTTAGACCAAATAAGAAGAGAAATATGACTACGAGAGAGGGAAACCACAGTGAGAGCAAGGAAAGAGACATTGGTGCAATATTCCAAATAAAAGGAATTATGTGCATAGAAGGAAATATCTGTCAACTCACTCTAGTAGAAGAGGATCTTTCTCATATCAAACTCTGTGTAAAACTCATAACCCTGTGTGTGTCGCTAAGAACTGAGGTAAGATCAAAATTTTTGTCAATTGTAGTTAGTGAAGGAAGTAAAGATAGTAGTATAAGTAATAAAAGTAGTGGAAGTAGTACGTCAAGTTAGAATCAATTAGTATTATCAAGAAATAATATCGCGCAAAAAATGATCGTGGGGGTAGATCCCACCTTAAGGATGTCTCTCTTTCAAGGAGTCAGTTTAGAAGAACCAGAACAACATTTTTTTATTTTTGACACAATATGCACTGTGAATATGTCCAAGACAATGATGTGAAAATTGTGAAATTGGTGACGAAATTCAAAGATCGTGCATTATTATGTTATATTAAATATTATAATACTACACATGAAGTTCAAACAAGAACATTGGCAGAGGTAATACAAGCTTTGTTGAAAGAATTCCAAAAGCCTAATTCTCAATCGTGGTGCATTATAGAGCTGAAGGAGATCAAGAAGATAATAAATGAATAAGTGTGGGATTATAATCAAAGGTTCAAGATACTAAAGGATTGGTTAACCTTACAGACTCCAGATGAAAAACACAAAGAGTGGTTTATTCTAGGATTGTTGTTTCATATTTGTTCTCGTTTGACACAATAGAAGATTGTGTCGTAGTCAGAAGCTATGAAAATTGATATGAAATTGGATGTTCCCCCTATAGGAGAAATTAACGTGGGGATGTCTCAAGTTCAGTCATAGCTAGCTAGCTACATAGACTAGTCATAACTTTACATTGATACATAATGATGTAGATCCCCTAGCTCACCCAGTGTTTTTTCGACCTCCCGATCAAAGATTATTCAAAATGGGAGTTGAATTAGCACTTTGGGCTCTATTGAACCCCCTGTTAATGTTCACAGGTCCTCAATTTTCCTATGCAGGTCCAAAAAATGAACCCACAAGAACTTAATAAGCCCCCTTTTTCTCCAAAATGGTTTCAGGACCCTATCCCTCTTCTTTAGGAAAACATCTCACATGACCAAAGTATATGGACAAGGGTCAGTTGATAGCATGTTATTTCAGTCCCTCGACAATTTCTCCAAGCCCCTTTTCTTTTAAAATTCAAAATAGGCCTTCAGATCCTTTTCTCAGGAAGCAATAGCATATGACCGAGGGATATGACCAAGCACCAATACAAAAGGTGCTAATTCAGGCTTCGGTGTTCGGGGATTTCATAATGCATCTAATACGCACAACTTCTGAAAAGTGTCAATCATCGAAAAGGTAAATCAGAAGGCTCTCCTCTCTCTACGGATCAACAACTTAGATTATGGTTCTGGGCTTTAGTGGATTCTTCACAATGCCCTTTCTATAAATCTCTTGGATCACCAAAAATAAATTCCACTGAGTCTTAGATCGACGGTCCACAATGCTCTGATCGATAGATAGTCCAAATAAACTTCCTTTGGGCTTTGGAAATTTCCTTTGGTCATCAAACTACACAACACTTTATATCTCCCAATACCAAAATGTTGAGGAAGAGGACTTAATATCTTCCCTCCACATGTCCCCTCCTAGATCGACAGCTAGGATTCCTTTGGGACTTCATCAATTTTCCCCATATCTACACAACAACATCAAATCACTGAAGTGAAAAGTCCTTGAACTTTAGATATTTCTACATATGTCCTCTCCAATGGACACTTAGGATTTACTTCGGCTTTCAACAGTCCAAATTGCACTATACTTTGTTTTCCCTGGATTTTTGGACCTTCAAATCTTCTACCACCTATCCTTCCTTTGATCTATGATCCACATTGCTTCAGGCCTCTAGCTTCAGGGAATTTTGAAACATTATGCCCCAAATCTCCCAAAGTGTCAACTCTCTGGAGTGCTAGATCCTCTGGCATGCATCCTTAGCAACAGACGGTTGTGATGGCCTCAGAGACTCCGACACGTCAAGACTATAGCCACTTCACATTTAATTTCTCCAATTCCTCCAGAGTGACCCTTCTTCAGAGTATGATATATCCCACCACATGTACCTCAAGATGGACAGCTAAGAGCTTCCCTACTATTTGGAGCTTCGAAGATCTTGCACACTCCAATATGGAATACTCCTGTAGTGCTTACCTTCTAGACTTTTGGATCTTCTACCACGTGGCTCTCTAGACTAACGGTCAAGATTTATTCTAGCTCCTGTCTCTTCGAGAGTTCTCAACTCAAATCATTATAATCCTTCTGGAGTGTTGTATCTCCTAACAACATATCTTCTACCATGTTTCTTTAAATATCAATGGATAGTATTCACTCTAGCCTTCGGAACTTAGGGGATCCCGACTCATCCACACACCAAATCATATGAAGATGCAAAGTCTGAAGGATTTTGCTGATTAAACCTCGCGTAAATCCTCTAGATCTAATGGTTTTCCTCTCTCCTAAGATATCTAGAATGGATCTCAGTCATTGATTATCGCTCCTCAATAAAACCTTCTTTAAACTTGACTCACAACCTCTCCAGAAGTGAAAAATATCAAGTATTTACAGGGTTAAACCCTGTGTTGCTTCTCCAGATCCAAGGGTGATAAAAGATCTTGGATCCTCCCAGACAGATCTCAATTGTTCACCTATTTTAAACAACAAAATCCTCTAAACTTGAAAAGTTCAAAAGGGTAAAGGGGGTTAAACCCCGAGTAACTTACTTGGATTGGAAGGTTTCTATCACCTGTTCTTAGATCTAACAGGCAAGATTTTGTAGCCCATCCAACAAATGTTGTAGATTCTCCTCTATTGACTGTTCTTTCTTTTCAATAAAGGAATTTTCAATAAACTTCAAAGGCTCACCCTTTTCTCGCGCTACACCTCCTGAGCTTGAAATGATTTAAAAATTCAAAGGGGTTCGGCCCTTTAGTGTTTCTCTCCTACAGGGCTATCTGTGGGCCTCTACCATCCTTATAGAGTTCTCATGCCGAATGGAACTATCCCTATTGAGATTTGTTTTTCTCGAATCTCTAAGAATCTTGGCCCTTTGTTACTTCAAAGTAATTCTTATACCCTCCTTTCACTCTGTTCTCATCCTCCTGATCTTATGGACTTTTGAAATGGTCCTCAGTGCATTCCTAGCACCGACTTCTCTTTGAGTCTTGGAAACCAAAGAATCCAACCCTATAGTCATTGATTTGGTCTCCCCTAATACCTTTTCAACACTTATCTAAGTGTTGTCCTAGTACACTCCTTGCATAGCTCTTCTCTTGATTCATGAACTCTTCATGCTCACTGGTGCACTCCTTTCTCTCCTTGTAGAAATATTCTCCAGAGTGTTCAGTGACTCTGGTTCTCCCTTCTCACCAACTAGATATTAGAGTGTTCAGTAACTCTGATGTGTACTCCTTGCACTATTCCTTCTGAGATTCAGAATGATTCTGTCGTCCCCACCTGGCACGCTCTTTCTAAACTATCAACAGAGTTGAAGTGCACTCCTTACACTGGTTTTGAATAGCTTCAATACTATGGTGTTCACTCCTTGCACAATTCTAAGAGCCCATAACTACTTGAAATCTATAGATAGGGAAATCTATCTATATCTGCAAATGTAACCTACTTGCATACATCTACAAAATACATAAATAAATAGAGAAAAACATTCATAGAACAACCATTCACCACACATAAAAACACAGACACCTCATATGCAGGAAAAAATGCTTTTGTATTATATTTGATTGCTTTTGTACAAAGATGTTTTTACAAAGGATGGATTGCAACAGAGTCTCAATGATTTCTCTTCTCTCATCTCTTGAGCTCTCTCTCACTCATCTACAACTCTTCATCATCATAATGAATTTTGAAAACAAATATTTTTTTACAAAAGAGGGGCTCCTCGAGCCTTTCCTTCATCCACTTACTCTCATTAAATTGCATTGAATTACATTCAATGGGAATCTAGTTCGAATCAGATATATATCCCACCTACTATAAGCCATTAAAGGTGACCCTATATATTACAATAACTCATTTTCTAAAAATACATATGCTCAATTTTCCTTAAAATTCACAGACTTTAATTACAATTAATTGTATTAAAAATTTTAAATTGGGTTTAAAATGAGAGGGTTGGTGCCTTTCTTTCCTTAGAACCTATTCTTCCTTTTGCACTGATGTGCTAATTTGTTGTCACTGATGAGGTGGAGCAATGCTCCTACATCATACTCCCTTGTTGACAAAAACCATGAGCTCTTGCTCCTAGCTCCTCTGTTGTTGTTGTTGTTGAGATCCTCCAGTATCCTAATCTGAATTTGGAGTTGTCCATATTCTCCTCTTCCTTGTTGCTTATGTTTTTGTTTCACTATTGCTATAGTATCTCTCATGATCAATTTCCTCATGTTTTTGGCTTCCTCCTCTACTACACCTTCAGTATGTGCACTGGCCTCTACTAGGATGCTTGGAAAAAATATATTGATTCCCCCAATGATCATAATGTACCTCTGATCCTCCTCCTCTGTCAGATATGATTGTTGATCTGACCTCTAAGTTCATGATTCTCTCGAACAGTCTCATCCCATTCTCCTTTCCCACCTAGAAATTGGAGTTTTTTTACCTTCCCTCTTGGCATTCTATGAGATCTTTTCTTGATCTCATATCATTTCCCTCCTGGAAATCCGAACCTTCATCTCTTCCCTCCTAGAAGTTTGTGATATCTTCAGTTGATCTCTCTTACTCATCAATAAGGTTCCTTCCAACCTATGGCTCACAAATGCAAACCATCTCCTCCTCTGTGGCACTAATGGATTTTGTATGCCTCAACCACCTCCTTAAATTCTTCTTCTTCCTTCTGGAAATCAATTTTTGGATAGGCCACTTCACTTTTCTCTTCAAGGGCCACTCATACTTCCAACTTCCTTGTGCTTCCTACTGCATCTTTAGCATTAACCTATCGAGATATTCTCTCATATCCTTTAGATCTTTCTCCTTTTTCTCCTTGCTCACCTGCTGGCAGCCTTCTTGAGCTATCTGCTTATGCCCTTCAGTAGCCATATTTTACCTCTTCCTCCAAGAACGCAAATGGTTCTTCTCCCTCAACCTACCTAGTTGTCTCCTGTATGTTGCACACCTTGCAACAAGTTTCACAGAGCATCAATACTACATCTTCTCCTCTCCTTCCTTTTGTCTATAGACAAAACAAGTTCTGATACCACTTAATGTAGACCCCATGGCTCGCCCAGGGTCCGCTCAACCTCCCAGTCAAGGATCTTTCAAAAAGGGAGTTGAATTAGTTCTCTAGGATCTATTGACCCCCCTATTAGTGTTCACAGGTCCTAAATTTTCATGTGCAAGTCCAAACATTGAACCCACGAGCTCTATCTAAGCCCCCCTCTTCTCTAAAACTGTTATAGGCCCCTATCCCTCTTTCTCAGGCCAACTCCTCACATGACCAAAGGCTATGACCAAGCGCTAATCGATAGAGAATTATTTTGGTCCCTCGGCGATTTCTCCAAACCCATTTTCTTTTAAAATTCGAAACCAGCCTAGAGCCCCTTTTCTCATGCAGAAATAGCATATGACCGAGGGTTGTGACCGAGATCCAAGCCAAAAGGTGATAATCGGGCTTTAGCATTCGGCAATTTTTTACACATCTAAAACACACCAATTCTGCAAAGCGTGTATCACCGAAAAGGAAAATCAGACGACACTCCTCTTGCCACAAATAAAAGGCCTAGATTAGGGTTCCAAGATTCGGTAGATTCTTCACAATGCCATTTCTAAAAATCTCCTGGATCCTCTAAAATCAATTCGTCTGAGCCTCAAATAGACTGTCCACAATGCTCTGAACGATGGATGTTCGAGATCAACTTCCTTTGGGCTTCGATGATTTCCATTGGTCATCAAACGACACAACACTTTATATCTCCTGACACCAAAATGTTGAGCAAGAGGAATTGATATCCTCCCTCCACGTGTCCCCTCTTAGATTGATATTTATCCGCTCATCCTCTCCAATGGATGATTAGGATTTACTATGGCATTCGGGAGTCCAAACTGCACTATATTATGTTTTCCCTAGAGTGTCAGACCTCTAGACCTCCAGATCTACTCCCACCTGTCATTCCTTTGATCTATGGTCCACAATGCTTCAAGACTCTAGCTTCAGTGAATTTCAAAACAATATTCCCCAAATCTCTTGGAGTTTCAACTCTCCAGAGTGCCAGATCCTCTGACACCCATCCTTGGCAACAGATGGCTGTGATGGCCTCTTGGACTCTGGTGCTTTGGGATTTTGGCCACTTCACATATAATTTTTCGAATTCCTCTGGAGTGACCCTTCTCCAAAGTATGATATCTCTTGCCACATGTTCCATGATATGGATGGCTGAGATCTTCCCTACTATTCAAAGATTTTGTGATGTTACACACTCTAATAATGAATACTCCTAGAGTTCTTACCTTTCGAACTTTCAGATCTACTTCCATGTGGATCTCGGGAACAACGTTTGAGATTTATTCTAGCTCTTGTCTCTTCGGGAGATCTCGACTCAACTCAATGTAATCCATATAGAGTTTTGTATCTCCAAATGACAGATCTTTTTCCACATCTCTTCAAAGATCAATGGACATGATTCACTTTGGCCTTTGGGACTTATGAATCCTCCTCATGCAAAATCATCTGAATACGTGAAGTTTAAAGGAATTCAATGATTAAACCCTGTGCAAATGCTCCAGATCAAACAATTTACCTCTCTCTTGAGATCTCTCGAATATATCTCAGTCATTGATTCCCATTCCTCAATAACTCCTTTAAATTTTATTCACAACCTCTACGAACGTGTGAAATATCAAGGATTTACAGGGTTAAACCGCACGTTGCTTCTCTATATCCAAGGGTGATAAAATATCATGTATCCTCCAAGATAGATCTCAACAGTTCACATATTTTAAACAAGAAAATCCTCTGAACTTTCAAATTTCAAAAGGGTACAGGGGGTTAAACGTTAAGCAACTTACTTGGATCGTATGGTTTCTATCACCTGCGCTCAGATCCAACATATGAGATTTGTCCTCCTCCTTTGTGTGATCCTTCTTCAACTAGAATCTGATCTGACAATCCAAATTGACTCTAACATCCCATCTGATGGTTGTTGTAGCTTCTCCTCTATTTACTGCACTTTCCTTTCAATAAAGGAATTTTCAATAAACTTCAAAGGATTGGACTTTGCTCACGCTACACCTCCTTATCTTGAAATGATTTAAAACTTCAAAGGGGCTTGACCCTTTGAGGTTTTCTCTCCTACAGGTCTGTCTGTGGGCCTTTGACCTCCTTATAGAGTCCTCGTACCCAATGGCACTATCCCTCTTGAGCTTTGGTTTACTCAGATCTCTTGGAATATTGGCCCTTTTTTCTTTCAAAGGAATTATTTTACCCTCTTGGCACTTTATGCTCGTCCTCCTAAGCTTATGGACTTTGGAAATGGTCCTCAATGCATTCTTGGCACCATTTTCTCTTTGATTCTTGGACAAAAAATAATCCAACCATGCACTCCTTGCGTTGGTCTCCCCTGAGACCTTCTCAACACTTATCTAAGTCTTGGCCCAGTGCACTCCTTGCACAGGTCTTCTCCTGAGTTTTGAACTCTTCAGGCTCACTAGTGCACTCCTTTCACTCCTTGCAGAATGTTTATCCAGAGTGTTTAGTGACTCTGGTTCATCTTACTCCCCAACTATATATCAGAGTGTTATGTAACTCTAATGTGCACTCCTTGCACTATTTCTTCTGAGCTTTAGAATGATTCTGGTGTGCCCACCTAGCATGCTCATTTTGAAATCTCAGCAGAGTTCAAGTGCAATCCTTGCATTGGATTCATAGAGTTTCAATAATCTAGTGTGCACTCCTTACACAATCCTAAGAGCCCATAACTACTCAGAAATCTACAGATAGGGAAATCTATCTAAACCTGCAAATGTAACCTAATTTCATACATATACAAGATACATAAATAAATAAACAAAAACATTTAGAGAACAACCATTCACCACACATAAAAACAAATACACCTCATATGCAGGAAAAACAACTTTTGTATTATATATGAATGCTTTTGTACAAAGATGTTTCTATAAAGGTTGGAATGTGAGAGAGTATTATCGCTTTCTCTCCTCTCCTCTCTTTAGGTCTCTCTTTCTCATATACAACTCTTCATCATCATAATGATTTTTGAAAAAAAAGAGTTTTTGACAGAAGAGGGGCTCCTCAAGCCTTCCCTTCATCCACCTACTCTCATTGAATTGCATTGATTTACATTCAATGGGAATCCAGTCTGAATCAAATCTAGATCCCACCTACTATCAACCATTAAAGGAGACCCTATCTATTACAATAACTTGGCCTATAAAAATACATATTCTTGGGTTTCCTTAAACCTCGGATACTTGAATTACATTTAATTTCATTAAAAACTTTAAATTGGGTTCAAAATGAGAGGGTTGGTGCCTCTATTTCCTTGGAACTCGTTCCTCCTTGTACACTGATGTACTTATTTGTTGGAACTGATGAGGTGGAGAGATGCTCTTGCATTACATAAATACCATAGCAATATTAGGAACCTAATTTTAAACTTTTGTAAGTTAGTAGGACATGAAGAGAAGTATTTTCGTGCATTTGACTTGATAAGAGAGTTCACTACATACACATATAGAGTACAAAGAGAGGAATCAGAAGGGGGAGTCCCAAAGTTTAATAACCATAGAGGAGGTTATAATCAAGGAGGTAGAGGAGGCTTCAGAGGATGTAGAAGAGGAGGGTTTGGTCAAGGAAGAGGACCTATTATATGTTATAATTGTAATCATCTTGGATATTTATCATGTGACTACCTGAATCCCTACATGACATATTGCAAAGCACTAGACCATGTGATGGAGGATTGTCCATAGTCGATAGAAAAATGGAAATAAAATAGGAATTCAAATGTACATATGATAGAAGTTGAGGCACGTGATGAACAACCTAATATATTAGCATTTACACAAGGAGGGACGAGAACCAAAGCTGATGTGACAGATCAACAGAATAGAATCCACTAGTGGGTAAGGAAAGATGCAAAGCCATTGCAATTGTTTCATCCCATAAAAGAAAAAGATACCTACTACAAAGAAATAAAAGAATTAATTGGAGAATATTGGATAGCATCAAATTTGACTACACCACCCTTGCATGATATACCATCATTGTTGTATATGCCTCTAGTATATGACTTTTTAGAAAGGAAGGTTGAAATGGTAAGTAATTTGAAATAGTTGATAAGAATTTTTTTATCATTAATGAAGGGTGAATCTTCTTTGAGCATGTTGCATAAAATTATTGATCATTGTTCCCAAGAGAAAAAGCTACTTGTCGCACACATAGCATTTAACTAGGTGCACTGAAAGAAGAGAACAAATAAGGAGTTTTGACCCAATGCGCAGATAGGGAACTACGACTTGGAAAATATCATTCTAATCTAGGATTCAACGTAAATTTGATCCTGAAGCAGACTTATGATGGTTCATTCGAAGCTTATTTGGTCTCCTATCTCGTCGAGATTAGTGAACCAACATAAAATTGTTCTAGTTGGAAGGTTGACATGGGTAAGTGTCAATATTGATGTAGTGTAAAGTATAGAAGACTTTGAAGTGATTGAAATAGTAGATGGTAGTACATTGTATCCAACACTATTGGCACTTGATTGGGAATTTGATAATCATATTATCATTGATCTAAAGAAAATACAGATGGTATTTGAAGTAGAATACTTGAAGGTTACTGTGATGTTATATCCTACAGAAGGAAGGATATATGTAGAGACAACAAAGAGAAAAGAACTTGAAAATATGTATAATATAATTGTGTGGATCGATGATTATGTGAATCCCAAAGCCAAATGTTTACTTAGTTGGAGAAGTATTAGTTCATGTGCATCAAACTTAGAAGAATCTCTAGAGATTTGGCAACAAATATTGCACAAGGTGTCTACAAGGAAATGTGCTCATATTACCCCCGTTTTGTGATGGATTGGAACTGAGATATGTAAACCTCCAAGGTGTGATGGACTAACTAATATAGTTTCTTTTATAAGAGAGTTTTAGTTGTAAATATCATATCAATAGATACTACTAGATTTCGATGTTGCATTGAAAGAAACCCCTCCAAGATGGTGGGATGCACACAAAGATGGAATAAGAGATTGGTAGTAGTGAAAAAGGTTATTACAAGTCAGATTCAGAACAAGAAATGAAAGTATCATGTCAAAGTATAATGGATTAAGTTTCCTAGAAGACCATATTATGACGTGTACCATGACATGGAGATCAGTACCTCAATAAGAATGGATGCATTTATTTGGTCACTACTCCAAAGGATTGGTACATAGAACTATAAGTGCATAAAGGAACAGAAGATTGGGAAGAGTTGAACAGGAACTTCAAGGTAACATTTAGTTTTGAAAATAATAATCCTTTGATTGATTCATCCTTGCAAGTTATCAATAATAATATTTTTGCATCAAAAGATTTGATAGGGTCCATACCTTTGTATAGTGTACCTTTTTTTTCTACGATAGTTGAGGGGGTACTGGAATGCTATAATGTTGCTCAATAATATCAGGAGGATGAAGACCCAAGGAATTTGTAGATAATAGAAATTGAAGGGGAGCACATAGTATAAGGACCAGATCTTGAGTCAGCTATATATTCAAAGTCTATAAGAACATAAAAAGTGAACATCGATATAGAATATAAGGCAAAGTTTCCGAACATAGGAGACTACTGGAATGATGAGACAGTCGAGAAGATTGCAGATTTATTTCACCAATACTAGGATATGTTTCCAACTATGTTCTTAGAGATAAAATGGATTGTTGGAGAGTTAGGAGAAATGTAGATTTTATTGAAGCCAGATGCCAAACCTGTGAAGCAGAGACCATATCGAATGAACCACATGTATAAGTAGAAGGTACAAGTAGATATAGATAGGATGTTAGAAGTTGGAATCATAGAACATGTTGACGAATCAGAATGGATTAGACTAAGGTATTCCAAGACAAGAAGATAGGGGGAATTTGGATATGTGTAGATTTGATAAAGTTAAATGATGCTTTCTTATATGAACCATTTCATACCCCATTTACAGATGAAGTGATGGAAAATGTAGGGGGGCAAGAGGTTTACTATTTTATAGATGGATTCTCAGGATACCACCATATCAAGATTGCCTAATAATACATATATAATACCACTTTAGTGACAGAATGGGATTGTTACAAATACATAGTTATGTCATTTGGTTTGAAGAATGCACCAACAATATTTTCTAGAATAGTTGTTGCAGCTTTCAAAGAGTTCATTCATAAGTTCTTAGAAGTGTACTTAGATGATTGGATAGTATTCATCCTATTGAAATATCATGTTGAAACATTGTTCTTAATGTTGGATAGATGTACACAATACCATATCTCATTGAATTTGAAGAAACACATTTTTTTGTGCCTTTTGGAATATTGTTGAGCGATGTGGTGTGTAAACATGGATTGTTATTTCATCCTGCAAAGATAGTTATGATTGTTGATTTTCCACCACCAAATTTAGTGCGGTAGTTGAAATCCATATTGGGTCATACATGATACTATAGAAATTTCATCAGAGGATATGCACAGATCACAACCCATATGGAGAAGTTTCTAAAGAAGGAATTTAAGTATCAATGGAATGAAAAATGTCAGAAAAGTCTAGATACATTGAAACTAGGACTAGTTAACGATATTCAGTTTAAATTGTATAAGGACAGTCGAGCTTCCACGCACTAGTCCAAACTATGAAGAAGGTGTACTATATTCCTTATACTATAGTGTATTATAGAGAGAAAAAGAGAAAAATATAAAAAACGGAAAAGCAATAAAGGAGTTGGAAGGTTGGAAGTATGAATCGAAAAATGATGCGGACAAGAAATAGGAAGGATAATTGTGCAAAAAGGAAAAAGAGAATATGAATACAGAAGGAAAGGTTGGATATCCATGCAAAAGGTAGTTGAAGGAATTGAAGATCAAACTTGATGGGAAACACATTTAAGAGCGGACATGATGGAAAAGTAGTGGTGTCACGTAACCATAAATGAAGAATGGAAAGAAGATTTTGACAAGGTGGAAAATCTAATGAATAATATGGAAAAGGATATGAAATGATTGTAGAATATGGAATGAATTGCATAAGAGTACAATCATATGGGACTGGAAATGTTGTACATGCAAAGGAAGATAACCAATCATGATAGGATGTAATAGAAAAAAAAGGGACAATAAGGAAATCCTATTCGAGAGAACAACGAGTTAGTAGTGCATCAAAAGACAAGTGTGTTACAGAGAACATTGAATTTGGTTCAAAGGGTTATGGCATCCACAAAGAAGAAATGAGGTAAGAAAGTCACAAAAAAAGAAAAAGAGATGAGGATACAGCAGTAGGCTCGCATAAAAGAACAAAATATTGTAGGAAGACATAGATCCAAGGTTGGAAAAATTCCCAGAATAGGAAGGAAGGAAGGTCGTAAACAAAAAAGGATCAAGAAAAAGAACAAGAACACAAAGAACAAAGGAAGAAAATGTGTTGTGCAATAAGAACCATGGTATTATGATACTTGAGAAACAAGAAAATTGTCTACCAAGACTGAAGGAAAAATTTGAGTTCCACGCTTATTCGACTCAATTATTTCCCAAGAAGAACATATTAAGTTATCATTGTTGCAAAAGAGATATCAAAACAATGAAAAGAAAAGATCACAACTGGAAGGGAGACATTTCACAAGTTCATGGTGGCATGGAAGCAAGCCTGAAGTGGCTCAGGATGAGTCATAGGTTGGGCATATTGGAGTAGGACATTTTGGGTAAGTCACCAAAGGAGCACCATGTGGAAGACAATTAGTGTATTTAAAGGAGTCAATGCACATAAGGCGGAAGTTACTTAAGTGTTTTGGGACATTTTTTCCACATTATAACAAGATAATCCCTAATGTATATGTATAAATATGTAATGGTTTTTGGGTAGAATAGGGGATATCATAAGGGAATGAGAGGATGAATAGTTGTTTATCTTGTAATTTTAGTACTGTAGTTTTTTCAGGTTGATCAGTATGAGCTTAGTTTAAGATCAATCGAGAGGCATGTGTGCACTGCAACATAGAATGACTTGGGTAGGTCGGTTTTTTACTGAAGAACATTGAATGAGCACAATACACACCCATTGTAAGGAATACTATGAATAAATAATATAAGAAGTTATTCATTGTGTACATATCCTAGTTTGGGGTGAACCACATTAAATCCTTGTGTTGTGATGTGTATGATGTTATAATGTGTTTTTTCAGTTCATTGCACACATAGAATGGATGATTAATGATTAGAATGAATATGTATATGATGTTTTCATGTATATGTTGAATGGTTAAGTAAGATGATTATGTTATATGTTATGGTATTGTTAGGGTTTTGTGCACAGAATATATGAAGGAATTTTAAGTAAATACTAAGGATGAATGCCTCATATTTCCCCATGACTGAAGAAGTATGGTTCTTGTAGTCCCCATAGGTACCTCGGGTGAGACTTCGCTTGCTAGAAGGTGATGTTGAAAGGGATGGTATCTTGGGATTTGTTGGTGAATTAATGTTTAACCCTGGGTCTTCCCACTACACGCCAACACACATATTGCAATGTTTTCACTATTTCATTTATTCATAAATCTTAGGTTCAATGTATTATTGTGCTTTATACAATATGTCTATGTTATTTCACCCATTATGGTTATTTTTAATTGCATTCTCAAAACAATCTAAATCAGTCTTGGAGATCCTTATCCTTTGTTCTTCAAGCCTTATATTTTCTTTCATTTTTAGAGGAGTGTGAAGGGTGTGGTTGATATCTTGTCATGTTCCTCTTCTATACATGGTCCACACCTCTACAAGCCTTTATATTTATTGTTGTGAAGTTTATAGTTTGTAGGGTGACA
>ML786403.1:582170-621655 GCA_009831015.1 Picea engelmannii | reverse complement strand
TTCGACCTCCCGATCAAAGATTATTCAAAATGGGAGTTGAATTAGCACTTTGGGCTCTATTGAACCCCCTGTTAATGTTCACAGGTCCTCAATTTTCCTATGCAGGTCCAAAAAATGAACCCACAAGAACTTAATAAGCCCCCTTTTTCTCCAAAATGGTTTCAGGACCCTATCCCTCTTCTTTAGGAAAACATCTCACATGACCAAAGTATATGGACAAGGGTCAGTTGATAGCATGTTATTTCAGTCCCTCGACAATTTCTCCAAGCCCCTTTTCTTTTAAAATTCAAAATAGGCCTTCAGATCCTTTTCTCAGGAAGCAATAGCATATGACCGAGGGATATGACCAAGCACCAATACAAAAGGTGCTAATTCAGGCTTCGGTGTTCGGGGATTTCATAATGCATCTAATACGCACAACTTCTGAAAAGTGTCAATCATCGAAAAGGTAAATCAGAAGGCTCTCCTCTCTCTACGGATCAACAACTTAGATTATGGTTCTGGGCTTTAGTGGATTCTTCACAATGCCCTTTCTATAAATCTCTTGGATCACCAAAAATAAATTCCACTGAGTCTTAGATCGACGGTCCACAATGCTCTGATCGATAGATAGTCCAAATAAACTTCCTTTGGGCTTTGGAAATTTCCTTTGGTCATCAAACTACACAACACTTTATATCTCCCAATACCAAAATGTTGAGGAAGAGGACTTAATATCTTCCCTCCACATGTCCCCTCCTAGATCGACAGCTAGGATTCCTTTGGGACTTCATCAATTTTCCCCATATCTACACAACAACATCAAATCACTGAAGTGAAAAGTCCTTGAACTTTAGATATTTCTACATATGTCCTCTCCAATGGACACTTAGGATTTACTTCGGCTTTCAACAGTCCAAATTGCACTATACTTTGTTTTCCCTGGATTTTTGGACCTTCAAATCTTCTACCACCTATCCTTCCTTTGATCTATGATCCACATTGCTTCAGGCCTCTAGCTTCAGGGAATTTTGAAACATTATGCCCCAAATCTCCCAAAGTGTCAACTCTCTGGAGTGCTAGATCCTCTGGCATGCATCCTTAGCAACAGACGGTTGTGATGGCCTCAGAGACTCCGACACGTCAAGACTATAGCCACTTCACATTTAATTTCTCCAATTCCTCCAGAGTGACCCTTCTTCAGAGTATGATATATCCCACCACATGTACCTCAAGATGGACAGCTAAGAGCTTCCCTACTATTTGGAGCTTCGAAGATCTTGCACACTCCAATATGGAATACTCCTGTAGTGCTTACCTTCTAGACTTTTGGATCTTCTACCACGTGGCTCTCTAGACTAACGGTCAAGATTTATTCTAGCTCCTGTCTCTTCGAGAGTTCTCAACTCAAATCATTATAATCCTTCTGGAGTGTTGTATCTCCTAACAACATATCTTCTACCATGTTTCTTTAAATATCAATGGATAGTATTCACTCTAGCCTTCGGAACTTAGGGGATCCCGACTCATCCACACACCAAATCATATGAAGATGCAAAGTCTGAAGGATTTTGCTGATTAAACCTCGCGTAAATCCTCTAGATCTAATGGTTTTCCTCTCTCCTAAGATATCTAGAATGGATCTCAGTCATTGATTATCGCTCCTCAATAAAACCTTCTTTAAACTTGACTCACAACCTCTCCAGAAGTGAAAAATATCAAGTATTTACAGGGTTAAACCCTGTGTTGCTTCTCCAGATCCAAGGGTGATAAAAGATCTTGGATCCTCCCAGACAGATCTCAATTGTTCACCTATTTTAAACAACAAAATCCTCTAAACTTGAAAAGTTCAAAAGGGTAAAGGGGGTTAAACCCCGAGTAACTTACTTGGATTGGAAGGTTTCTATCACCTGTTCTTAGATCTAACAGGCAAGATTTTGTAGCCCATCCAACAAATGTTGTAGATTCTCCTCTATTGACTGTTCTTTCTTTTCAATAAAGGAATTTTCAATAAACTTCAAAGGCTCACCCTTTTCTCGCGCTACACCTCCTGAGCTTGAAATGATTTAAAAATTCAAAGGGGTTCGGCCCTTTAGTGTTTCTCTCCTACAGGGCTATCTGTGGGCCTCTACCATCCTTATAGAGTTCTCATGCCGAATGGAACTATCCCTATTGAGATTTGTTTTTCTCGAATCTCTAAGAATCTTGGCCCTTTGTTACTTCAAAGTAATTCTTATACCCTCCTTTCACTCTGTTCTCATCCTCCTGATCTTATGGACTTTTGAAATGGTCCTCAGTGCATTCCTAGCACCGACTTCTCTTTGAGTCTTGGAAACCAAAGAATCCAACCCTATAGTCATTGATTTGGTCTCCCCTAATACCTTTTCAACACTTATCTAAGTGTTGTCCTAGTACACTCCTTGCATAGCTCTTCTCTTGATTCATGAACTCTTCATGCTCACTGGTGCACTCCTTTCTCTCCTTGTAGAAATATTCTCCAGAGTGTTCAGTGACTCTGGTTCTCCCTTCTCACCAACTAGATATTAGAGTGTTCAGTAACTCTGATGTGTACTCCTTGCACTATTCCTTCTGAGATTCAGAATGATTCTGTCGTCCCCACCTGGCACGCTCTTTCTAAACTATCAACAGAGTTGAAGTGCACTCCTTACACTGGTTTTGAATAGCTTCAATACTATGGTGTTCACTCCTTGCACAATTCTAAGAGCCCATAACTACTTGAAATCTATAGATAGGGAAATCTATCTATATCTGCAAATGTAACCTACTTGCATACATCTACAAAATACATAAATAAATAGAGAAAAACATTCATAGAACAACCATTCACCACACATAAAAACACAGACACCTCATATGCAGGAAAAAATGCTTTTGTATTATATTTGATTGCTTTTGTACAAAGATGTTTTTACAAAGGATGGATTGCAACAGAGTCTCAATGATTTCTCTTCTCTCATCTCTTGAGCTCTCTCTCACTCATCTACAACTCTTCATCATCATAATGAATTTTGAAAACAAATATTTTTTTACAAAAGAGGGGCTCCTCGAGCCTTTCCTTCATCCACTTACTCTCATTAAATTGCATTGAATTACATTCAATGGGAATCTAGTTCGAATCAGATATATATCCCACCTACTATAAGCCATTAAAGGTGACCCTATATATTACAATAACTCATTTTCTAAAAATACATATGCTCAATTTTCCTTAAAATTCACAGACTTTAATTACAATTAATTGTATTAAAAATTTTAAATTGGGTTTAAAATGAGAGGGTTGGTGCCTTTCTTTCCTTAGAACCTATTCTTCCTTTTGCACTGATGTGCTAATTTGTTGTCACTGATGAGGTGGAGCAATGCTCCTACATCATACTCCCTTGTTGACAAAAACCATGAGCTCTTGCTCCTAGCTCCTCTGTTGTTGTTGTTGTTGAGATCCTCCAGTATCCTAATCTGAATTTGGAGTTGTCCATATTCTCCTCTTCCTTGTTGCTTATGTTTTTGTTTCACTATTGCTATAGTATCTCTCATGATCAATTTCCTCATGTTTTTGGCTTCCTCCTCTACTACACCTTCAGTATGTGCACTGGCCTCTACTAGGATGCTTGGAAAAAATATATTGATTCCCCCAATGATCATAATGTACCTCTGATCCTCCTCCTCTGTCAGATATGATTGTTGATCTGACCTCTAAGTTCATGATTCTCTCGAACAGTCTCATCCCATTCTCCTTTCCCACCTAGAAATTGGAGTTTTTTTACCTTCCCTCTTGGCATTCTATGAGATCTTTTCTTGATCTCATATCATTTCCCTCCTGGAAATCCGAACCTTCATCTCTTCCCTCCTAGAAGTTTGTGATATCTTCAGTTGATCTCTCTTACTCATCAATAAGGTTCCTTCCAACCTATGGCTCACAAATGCAAACCATCTCCTCCTCTGTGGCACTAATGGATTTTGTATGCCTCAACCACCTCCTTAAATTCTTCTTCTTCCTTCTGGAAATCAATTTTTGGATAGGCCACTTCACTTTTCTCTTCAAGGGCCACTCATACTTCCAACTTCCTTGTGCTTCCTACTGCATCTTTAGCATTAACCTATCGAGATATTCTCTCATATCCTTTAGATCTTTCTCCTTTTTCTCCTTGCTCACCTGCTGGCAGCCTTCTTGAGCTATCTGCTTATGCCCTTCAGTAGCCATATTTTACCTCTTCCTCCAAGAACGCAAATGGTTCTTCTCCCTCAACCTACCTAGTTGTCTCCTGTATGTTGCACACCTTGCAACAAGTTTCACAGAGCATCAATACTACATCTTCTCCTCTCCTTCCTTTTGTCTATAGACAAAACAAGTTCTGATACCACTTAATGTAGACCCCATGGCTCGCCCAGGGTCCGCTCAACCTCCCAGTCAAGGATCTTTCAAAAAGGGAGTTGAATTAGTTCTCTAGGATCTATTGACCCCCCTATTAGTGTTCACAGGTCCTAAATTTTCATGTGCAAGTCCAAACATTGAACCCACGAGCTCTATCTAAGCCCCCCTCTTCTCTAAAACTGTTATAGGCCCCTATCCCTCTTTCTCAGGCCAACTCCTCACATGACCAAAGGCTATGACCAAGCGCTAATCGATAGAGAATTATTTTGGTCCCTCGGCGATTTCTCCAAACCCATTTTCTTTTAAAATTCGAAACCAGCCTAGAGCCCCTTTTCTCATGCAGAAATAGCATATGACCGAGGGTTGTGACCGAGATCCAAGCCAAAAGGTGATAATCGGGCTTTAGCATTCGGCAATTTTTTACACATCTAAAACACACCAATTCTGCAAAGCGTGTATCACCGAAAAGGAAAATCAGACGACACTCCTCTTGCCACAAATAAAAGGCCTAGATTAGGGTTCCAAGATTCGGTAGATTCTTCACAATGCCATTTCTAAAAATCTCCTGGATCCTCTAAAATCAATTCGTCTGAGCCTCAAATAGACTGTCCACAATGCTCTGAACGATGGATGTTCGAGATCAACTTCCTTTGGGCTTCGATGATTTCCATTGGTCATCAAACGACACAACACTTTATATCTCCTGACACCAAAATGTTGAGCAAGAGGAATTGATATCCTCCCTCCACGTGTCCCCTCTTAGATTGATATTTATCCGCTCATCCTCTCCAATGGATGATTAGGATTTACTATGGCATTCGGGAGTCCAAACTGCACTATATTATGTTTTCCCTAGAGTGTCAGACCTCTAGACCTCCAGATCTACTCCCACCTGTCATTCCTTTGATCTATGGTCCACAATGCTTCAAGACTCTAGCTTCAGTGAATTTCAAAACAATATTCCCCAAATCTCTTGGAGTTTCAACTCTCCAGAGTGCCAGATCCTCTGACACCCATCCTTGGCAACAGATGGCTGTGATGGCCTCTTGGACTCTGGTGCTTTGGGATTTTGGCCACTTCACATATAATTTTTCGAATTCCTCTGGAGTGACCCTTCTCCAAAGTATGATATCTCTTGCCACATGTTCCATGATATGGATGGCTGAGATCTTCCCTACTATTCAAAGATTTTGTGATGTTACACACTCTAATAATGAATACTCCTAGAGTTCTTACCTTTCGAACTTTCAGATCTACTTCCATGTGGATCTCGGGAACAACGTTTGAGATTTATTCTAGCTCTTGTCTCTTCGGGAGATCTCGACTCAACTCAATGTAATCCATATAGAGTTTTGTATCTCCAAATGACAGATCTTTTTCCACATCTCTTCAAAGATCAATGGACATGATTCACTTTGGCCTTTGGGACTTATGAATCCTCCTCATGCAAAATCATCTGAATACGTGAAGTTTAAAGGAATTCAATGATTAAACCCTGTGCAAATGCTCCAGATCAAACAATTTACCTCTCTCTTGAGATCTCTCGAATATATCTCAGTCATTGATTCCCATTCCTCAATAACTCCTTTAAATTTTATTCACAACCTCTACGAACGTGTGAAATATCAAGGATTTACAGGGTTAAACCGCACGTTGCTTCTCTATATCCAAGGGTGATAAAATATCATGTATCCTCCAAGATAGATCTCAACAGTTCACATATTTTAAACAAGAAAATCCTCTGAACTTTCAAATTTCAAAAGGGTACAGGGGGTTAAACGTTAAGCAACTTACTTGGATCGTATGGTTTCTATCACCTGCGCTCAGATCCAACATATGAGATTTGTCCTCCTCCTTTGTGTGATCCTTCTTCAACTAGAATCTGATCTGACAATCCAAATTGACTCTAACATCCCATCTGATGGTTGTTGTAGCTTCTCCTCTATTTACTGCACTTTCCTTTCAATAAAGGAATTTTCAATAAACTTCAAAGGATTGGACTTTGCTCACGCTACACCTCCTTATCTTGAAATGATTTAAAACTTCAAAGGGGCTTGACCCTTTGAGGTTTTCTCTCCTACAGGTCTGTCTGTGGGCCTTTGACCTCCTTATAGAGTCCTCGTACCCAATGGCACTATCCCTCTTGAGCTTTGGTTTACTCAGATCTCTTGGAATATTGGCCCTTTTTTCTTTCAAAGGAATTATTTTACCCTCTTGGCACTTTATGCTCGTCCTCCTAAGCTTATGGACTTTGGAAATGGTCCTCAATGCATTCTTGGCACCATTTTCTCTTTGATTCTTGGACAAAAAATAATCCAACCATGCACTCCTTGCGTTGGTCTCCCCTGAGACCTTCTCAACACTTATCTAAGTCTTGGCCCAGTGCACTCCTTGCACAGGTCTTCTCCTGAGTTTTGAACTCTTCAGGCTCACTAGTGCACTCCTTTCACTCCTTGCAGAATGTTTATCCAGAGTGTTTAGTGACTCTGGTTCATCTTACTCCCCAACTATATATCAGAGTGTTATGTAACTCTAATGTGCACTCCTTGCACTATTTCTTCTGAGCTTTAGAATGATTCTGGTGTGCCCACCTAGCATGCTCATTTTGAAATCTCAGCAGAGTTCAAGTGCAATCCTTGCATTGGATTCATAGAGTTTCAATAATCTAGTGTGCACTCCTTACACAATCCTAAGAGCCCATAACTACTCAGAAATCTACAGATAGGGAAATCTATCTAAACCTGCAAATGTAACCTAATTTCATACATATACAAGATACATAAATAAATAAACAAAAACATTTAGAGAACAACCATTCACCACACATAAAAACAAATACACCTCATATGCAGGAAAAACAACTTTTGTATTATATATGAATGCTTTTGTACAAAGATGTTTCTATAAAGGTTGGAATGTGAGAGAGTATTATCGCTTTCTCTCCTCTCCTCTCTTTAGGTCTCTCTTTCTCATATACAACTCTTCATCATCATAATGATTTTTGAAAAAAAAGAGTTTTTGACAGAAGAGGGGCTCCTCAAGCCTTCCCTTCATCCACCTACTCTCATTGAATTGCATTGATTTACATTCAATGGGAATCCAGTCTGAATCAAATCTAGATCCCACCTACTATCAACCATTAAAGGAGACCCTATCTATTACAATAACTTGGCCTATAAAAATACATATTCTTGGGTTTCCTTAAACCTCGGATACTTGAATTACATTTAATTTCATTAAAAACTTTAAATTGGGTTCAAAATGAGAGGGTTGGTGCCTCTATTTCCTTGGAACTCGTTCCTCCTTGTACACTGATGTACTTATTTGTTGGAACTGATGAGGTGGAGAGATGCTCTTGCATTACATAAATACCATAGCAATATTAGGAACCTAATTTTAAACTTTTGTAAGTTAGTAGGACATGAAGAGAAGTATTTTCGTGCATTTGACTTGATAAGAGAGTTCACTACATACACATATAGAGTACAAAGAGAGGAATCAGAAGGGGGAGTCCCAAAGTTTAATAACCATAGAGGAGGTTATAATCAAGGAGGTAGAGGAGGCTTCAGAGGATGTAGAAGAGGAGGGTTTGGTCAAGGAAGAGGACCTATTATATGTTATAATTGTAATCATCTTGGATATTTATCATGTGACTACCTGAATCCCTACATGACATATTGCAAAGCACTAGACCATGTGATGGAGGATTGTCCATAGTCGATAGAAAAATGGAAATAAAATAGGAATTCAAATGTACATATGATAGAAGTTGAGGCACGTGATGAACAACCTAATATATTAGCATTTACACAAGGAGGGACGAGAACCAAAGCTGATGTGACAGATCAACAGAATAGAATCCACTAGTGGGTAAGGAAAGATGCAAAGCCATTGCAATTGTTTCATCCCATAAAAGAAAAAGATACCTACTACAAAGAAATAAAAGAATTAATTGGAGAATATTGGATAGCATCAAATTTGACTACACCACCCTTGCATGATATACCATCATTGTTGTATATGCCTCTAGTATATGACTTTTTAGAAAGGAAGGTTGAAATGGTAAGTAATTTGAAATAGTTGATAAGAATTTTTTTATCATTAATGAAGGGTGAATCTTCTTTGAGCATGTTGCATAAAATTATTGATCATTGTTCCCAAGAGAAAAAGCTACTTGTCGCACACATAGCATTTAACTAGGTGCACTGAAAGAAGAGAACAAATAAGGAGTTTTGACCCAATGCGCAGATAGGGAACTACGACTTGGAAAATATCATTCTAATCTAGGATTCAACGTAAATTTGATCCTGAAGCAGACTTATGATGGTTCATTCGAAGCTTATTTGGTCTCCTATCTCGTCGAGATTAGTGAACCAACATAAAATTGTTCTAGTTGGAAGGTTGACATGGGTAAGTGTCAATATTGATGTAGTGTAAAGTATAGAAGACTTTGAAGTGATTGAAATAGTAGATGGTAGTACATTGTATCCAACACTATTGGCACTTGATTGGGAATTTGATAATCATATTATCATTGATCTAAAGAAAATACAGATGGTATTTGAAGTAGAATACTTGAAGGTTACTGTGATGTTATATCCTACAGAAGGAAGGATATATGTAGAGACAACAAAGAGAAAAGAACTTGAAAATATGTATAATATAATTGTGTGGATCGATGATTATGTGAATCCCAAAGCCAAATGTTTACTTAGTTGGAGAAGTATTAGTTCATGTGCATCAAACTTAGAAGAATCTCTAGAGATTTGGCAACAAATATTGCACAAGGTGTCTACAAGGAAATGTGCTCATATTACCCCCGTTTTGTGATGGATTGGAACTGAGATATGTAAACCTCCAAGGTGTGATGGACTAACTAATATAGTTTCTTTTATAAGAGAGTTTTAGTTGTAAATATCATATCAATAGATACTACTAGATTTCGATGTTGCATTGAAAGAAACCCCTCCAAGATGGTGGGATGCACACAAAGATGGAATAAGAGATTGGTAGTAGTGAAAAAGGTTATTACAAGTCAGATTCAGAACAAGAAATGAAAGTATCATGTCAAAGTATAATGGATTAAGTTTCCTAGAAGACCATATTATGACGTGTACCATGACATGGAGATCAGTACCTCAATAAGAATGGATGCATTTATTTGGTCACTACTCCAAAGGATTGGTACATAGAACTATAAGTGCATAAAGGAACAGAAGATTGGGAAGAGTTGAACAGGAACTTCAAGGTAACATTTAGTTTTGAAAATAATAATCCTTTGATTGATTCATCCTTGCAAGTTATCAATAATAATATTTTTGCATCAAAAGATTTGATAGGGTCCATACCTTTGTATAGTGTACCTTTTTTTTCTACGATAGTTGAGGGGGTACTGGAATGCTATAATGTTGCTCAATAATATCAGGAGGATGAAGACCCAAGGAATTTGTAGATAATAGAAATTGAAGGGGAGCACATAGTATAAGGACCAGATCTTGAGTCAGCTATATATTCAAAGTCTATAAGAACATAAAAAGTGAACATCGATATAGAATATAAGGCAAAGTTTCCGAACATAGGAGACTACTGGAATGATGAGACAGTCGAGAAGATTGCAGATTTATTTCACCAATACTAGGATATGTTTCCAACTATGTTCTTAGAGATAAAATGGATTGTTGGAGAGTTAGGAGAAATGTAGATTTTATTGAAGCCAGATGCCAAACCTGTGAAGCAGAGACCATATCGAATGAACCACATGTATAAGTAGAAGGTACAAGTAGATATAGATAGGATGTTAGAAGTTGGAATCATAGAACATGTTGACGAATCAGAATGGATTAGACTAAGGTATTCCAAGACAAGAAGATAGGGGGAATTTGGATATGTGTAGATTTGATAAAGTTAAATGATGCTTTCTTATATGAACCATTTCATACCCCATTTACAGATGAAGTGATGGAAAATGTAGGGGGGCAAGAGGTTTACTATTTTATAGATGGATTCTCAGGATACCACCATATCAAGATTGCCTAATAATACATATATAATACCACTTTAGTGACAGAATGGGATTGTTACAAATACATAGTTATGTCATTTGGTTTGAAGAATGCACCAACAATATTTTCTAGAATAGTTGTTGCAGCTTTCAAAGAGTTCATTCATAAGTTCTTAGAAGTGTACTTAGATGATTGGATAGTATTCATCCTATTGAAATATCATGTTGAAACATTGTTCTTAATGTTGGATAGATGTACACAATACCATATCTCATTGAATTTGAAGAAACACATTTTTTTGTGCCTTTTGGAATATTGTTGAGCGATGTGGTGTGTAAACATGGATTGTTATTTCATCCTGCAAAGATAGTTATGATTGTTGATTTTCCACCACCAAATTTAGTGCGGTAGTTGAAATCCATATTGGGTCATACATGATACTATAGAAATTTCATCAGAGGATATGCACAGATCACAACCCATATGGAGAAGTTTCTAAAGAAGGAATTTAAGTATCAATGGAATGAAAAATGTCAGAAAAGTCTAGATACATTGAAACTAGGACTAGTTAACGATATTCAGTTTAAATTGTATAAGGACAGTCGAGCTTCCACGCACTAGTCCAAACTATGAAGAAGGTGTACTATATTCCTTATACTATAGTGTATTATAGAGAGAAAAAGAGAAAAATATAAAAAACGGAAAAGCAATAAAGGAGTTGGAAGGTTGGAAGTATGAATCGAAAAATGATGCGGACAAGAAATAGGAAGGATAATTGTGCAAAAAGGAAAAAGAGAATATGAATACAGAAGGAAAGGTTGGATATCCATGCAAAAGGTAGTTGAAGGAATTGAAGATCAAACTTGATGGGAAACACATTTAAGAGCGGACATGATGGAAAAGTAGTGGTGTCACGTAACCATAAATGAAGAATGGAAAGAAGATTTTGACAAGGTGGAAAATCTAATGAATAATATGGAAAAGGATATGAAATGATTGTAGAATATGGAATGAATTGCATAAGAGTACAATCATATGGGACTGGAAATGTTGTACATGCAAAGGAAGATAACCAATCATGATAGGATGTAATAGAAAAAAAAGGGACAATAAGGAAATCCTATTCGAGAGAACAACGAGTTAGTAGTGCATCAAAAGACAAGTGTGTTACAGAGAACATTGAATTTGGTTCAAAGGGTTATGGCATCCACAAAGAAGAAATGAGGTAAGAAAGTCACAAAAAAAGAAAAAGAGATGAGGATACAGCAGTAGGCTCGCATAAAAGAACAAAATATTGTAGGAAGACATAGATCCAAGGTTGGAAAAATTCCCAGAATAGGAAGGAAGGAAGGTCGTAAACAAAAAAGGATCAAGAAAAAGAACAAGAACACAAAGAACAAAGGAAGAAAATGTGTTGTGCAATAAGAACCATGGTATTATGATACTTGAGAAACAAGAAAATTGTCTACCAAGACTGAAGGAAAAATTTGAGTTCCACGCTTATTCGACTCAATTATTTCCCAAGAAGAACATATTAAGTTATCATTGTTGCAAAAGAGATATCAAAACAATGAAAAGAAAAGATCACAACTGGAAGGGAGACATTTCACAAGTTCATGGTGGCATGGAAGCAAGCCTGAAGTGGCTCAGGATGAGTCATAGGTTGGGCATATTGGAGTAGGACATTTTGGGTAAGTCACCAAAGGAGCACCATGTGGAAGACAATTAGTGTATTTAAAGGAGTCAATGCACATAAGGCGGAAGTTACTTAAGTGTTTTGGGACATTTTTTCCACATTATAACAAGATAATCCCTAATGTATATGTATAAATATGTAATGGTTTTTGGGTAGAATAGGGGATATCATAAGGGAATGAGAGGATGAATAGTTGTTTATCTTGTAATTTTAGTACTGTAGTTTTTTCAGGTTGATCAGTATGAGCTTAGTTTAAGATCAATCGAGAGGCATGTGTGCACTGCAACATAGAATGACTTGGGTAGGTCGGTTTTTTACTGAAGAACATTGAATGAGCACAATACACACCCATTGTAAGGAATACTATGAATAAATAATATAAGAAGTTATTCATTGTGTACATATCCTAGTTTGGGGTGAACCACATTAAATCCTTGTGTTGTGATGTGTATGATGTTATAATGTGTTTTTTCAGTTCATTGCACACATAGAATGGATGATTAATGATTAGAATGAATATGTATATGATGTTTTCATGTATATGTTGAATGGTTAAGTAAGATGATTATGTTATATGTTATGGTATTGTTAGGGTTTTGTGCACAGAATATATGAAGGAATTTTAAGTAAATACTAAGGATGAATGCCTCATATTTCCCCATGACTGAAGAAGTATGGTTCTTGTAGTCCCCATAGGTACCTCGGGTGAGACTTCGCTTGCTAGAAGGTGATGTTGAAAGGGATGGTATCTTGGGATTTGTTGGTGAATTAATGTTTAACCCTGGGTCTTCCCACTACACGCCAACACACATATTGCAATGTTTTCACTATTTCATTTATTCATAAATCTTAGGTTCAATGTATTATTGTGCTTTATACAATATGTCTATGTTATTTCACCCATTATGGTTATTTTTAATTGCATTCTCAAAACAATCTAAATCAGTCTTGGAGATCCTTATCCTTTGTTCTTCAAGCCTTATATTTTCTTTCATTTTTAGAGGAGTGTGAAGGGTGTGGTTGATATCTTGTCATGTTCCTCTTCTATACATGGTCCACACCTCTACAAGCCTTTATATTTATTGTTGTGAAGTTTATAGTTTGTAGGGTGACAACAGACTCCGCTATGACTCCCTTTGATACCTCTATATTTCTTCATCCTCTCCATGCCTCAAGCCTTATCCATTTTCAAAGGTTTTTTCCCATAAATATTCTAAGGCATAGAAACAAGTTTTTTCAATCATGGAGTAATAGGGTATGAACCAATAAGAAATTAGATAATTATCTATTTTACCATCAAAACAAACTGTTTTTATGTCAATGATCCATTTCATATAAATCCTCTCCATTCAAAGGATTTTGGTTCCCAAAAGCTTATTGGTGGAGAAGATGGAGTAACATATCCTCCACTTGTTTCTCCACCAATACTCTATTATATATGAAGGGTGATTTCTTCTAGAATGTCTCAATTAGTTGTCTTCTCTACCTTTCTTTTTTCTGCTAGCAAAAATAAATAAATTCTTCCTTTGTGTTCTTTGATGAGGTAGTATTGACCACATTTTACCAACAAATATTTTTTCTTCTGTGTAAAAGTTTCCATCTGTATATCATACATAGGGATTGTCAAACATCATTTTGAATGCATAAAAAGGCACTACATCACATTCTACTTAACCAACATAATGAACATTAATGGAAAATTTGATTTTAAATCTTCTCATGATTCTAATGGTATATTTGTCTTGTAACCATCCTAATGAACATGACTAAACTAGATCATAAGTATTTAAACCAACATCATCAACTAAGGTTTTAGAAATCAAGTTACATTGAGAACCGCTATAATGTAAAGTATTTACCTTATGTTTCTTTACTTGAAATTTGATTTGGATTAATGAACGCTTGTGTCCACTTACCCTTGGTTGTTACAATGCGATATATATTATGGTTTCATCTACATTAGAGGTGTTATCTACCACTCTTTCTTTAGTTGTTTTCATTCCTCCTTTCTAGGACTTATACCGGTTTTGATGTAGTTTTGGATGAATATTTGAACACTTATCATCTATGTGTCCATCCACATCACAATGTTTGCAATACTTCTTAGGATATTTGCCTCTCTAGTTTTGGTTGCAATATTGTTTCCTTTTCTTTGCCAATGTCTTCTTAGCCCTTTTGTTTTTTCCCCTTCTTGAACTCCATGTCTATGTAATGAGCCTTCTTTATCTCCTTGTATATTATTTTCATATTTGGCAGTTGCAATTTTATTTAGATATGTTTGAATAGGTCTCCAAGGTGTTTCACTACTACCCCAAATACTTTCAAAGAAATACCCAATATCATGGCTTGCTTCTAGAATTCAAATCTGTATTCTTGAACACTTTGCCCTTGTTTTTTCTAGAGGTATTGCCACTTCATGATTTTTTCCTCTTCATAGCCTATGGGATGAATTGTGACTCCATAAATTCCTTGAAATTATCTCATTTTATAACCATGGAATTATTCCCTAGCCTCAAGGCACATGCATTACTCTTACACCATAATAGAGCATGTCTAAAAAAAGTTCAACTAAGAAAAATAAATCCTTTGGATTTATTTTATTTGATAAAGGTTTAAATATATATCTATCTATTTGAACTAGTGATTTAGTTTCTTAGCATTAACTTGACTAGCATATGTTGGTAGTTCAAGTTATTCTCCAACCTTGAATTGAGTATTTGAAGACAAAGAAATATAGTAAGTATTTATTAAATTGGCATTCTATTCATTCTTGGGTTGTTCATTAATAATTTATGTATATCATTCTTCATCCTTTATTGCCAATAATTGTGTCTCCATATTGGTAAGTACAACAATGATATAATCCATTTTAATAAACATGACTTCAAGATATCACTTGGATTGTTACTCATTCCATGTTCTCATGATTTTCAGCTATCCACTTCTTCCATTAAGACTTTACAAAAATAGCTCTCCACTCTTCTAGTAGCCACTTTGAGTGTTTGCCATATATATTGTTCACCCAATTTTTTTGAAATTGGGATTTGATACCAATATTATTTATAACCACTCAACCTATGCCCAATTCAATTCTCCAACATGTACCTTGATCATTTTACAGAAATTGAATTGTGTATATTTGTTTACTATTTCACTGTGCATTAATTCTAGTTATGTGTTACATGCAATCTATAATTTAGATGCATAAAATAGTGTTCAATAAATTAATAATAAACATAGTAACAACACAATGATTTTTCCCTAGAAATCCACTTTGAGAAAACCGGTGAAAATGGCCTTTGTTTGTCTCTTTTCTATGCTTAGTAATTATTATAAATGGGAGCTATACACTCTCATATAGACACTTTGTGTATTCTAACTTCTTGGATATGTTTTGTAGTTTACAATTTCATCTTGAAGGCAATACCCATTCCCATTAGGAAATATTATACTATCATTTTCATCCTCTTAATCTTCTCATTTTAATCATCTCAATATAGGAATAAACATCATGTTCTCAATCTTTAGTTTTTCTACTTTTTCTCCCTTAATGTCCCAAACTTTCAAATTCCAACTTTCCATAAATTCAACCCCTATTTATTTCCTCAACCCGACCTATTTATTACATTTTCACCATGGTTCATTTCATTGTATAAAGCTAAGATTCCCCCAAAACCATAACATCCTCATATTCTTAGCAACCACACAAATGATGCCAAAAAAAACCTCATGTAACCACCTCTTGTCAATGAAATCTGGTTTAACTACAATTCCTCTTTTAGGGTTATTTTTTTTAGCATGGATTCCATGTGGAATATTCCTATTATTTAGGTTGTATCATGCCATGTAAACTAGTGTCTTATTTTTCTTTGAGTTTCTTATTCTTTCTTCTGCAGGTTTTAATTTGTTTTTCCCTTTTCTAGTGTAGAGTGGGGAGGGAAAACTTGAGCTCTTGTATTGTTCCACTATTCCACATGGTCCACATATATACATGATTGTTTTATTTTTCATTTCAAAGTGAAAAGTGAAAAGGGAAAGTGATCCAGGTGGATACTGGTGGCCACCCACCTGTTCCAACTAGCTCCTTTTGTCAATTTTTAGTTCAACACGTTCTTTTGTACTTCCTTGTAATTGTGGGTTCTACACTTATGGGGATGTATGAATCCCTACACATCTTCCAGGTCTATATTGGTGGCCTCCCACCTAATCAAAATGAATTATTTTGTATGTTTTCATGTTGACACATCTTGATGTACTTCCAAGGTCATTTTGGGGCCCTAAACATTGTTTTTTTCACTTGCCATAGTAAAAATGTAAACGAAATCAGATTTCAATGGAGGAATGTGTAGTTCTATGAAAGACCTTTCCAACAGGATATCATGGGACTAAAACGGAGATCGTATGAAATGTTTACAATGAAGAAAAATTAATGTACTAACTTACCCAGGCGGGGCCCACATGCTATTGGCATTTCACCTCCTAGGGTTAGGTTTTTGGATGTCTAGGGTTTTGGAATTCCTGTTTAAGATAAAAAGGCCTTCAAAGCCTCATTGTAATCATATTATTGTGAATGAGCGTAGTCGTCACATATCTTCTCATAGATAAAGTTTTCGTCATTCTAGTGAGTCTTGCACTCTGTATTTTTACAGTCTCTTTACAATTCTTTCATTAATAGAAATCAAGTATTGTTGTATTTCTCTATTTCTAGAAATTTTCATGAGTGTTTCATCATAATATCTCTTCTTTCATTTCATTCCAAACATAATCTTTATCAGTGGTATCAGGACAGGATGCTCTTGATCATTTTCAGCACATGTCCCCGACGAGGTATGAGTATATCTAGTTGGGTCTCGATCTTGTCTCTCTTGAGAAGAATCACTCTTGCATTCCCAAGAAAGCCTCTATGGTGGTAGAAAATAAAAACAACAGAGTAGAAGATTCTATTAACTTGTTTCTTGAGAAAGATTCCGCACAACGGAGGGATGAAATGATGGAGAATTTTGCACACATACTTCAATGTTTGCCGATAGCAAAAGGCACATCTTAATCAAGCGACCATTTTGGAGGAACATCTCCCTTCAAGGTACAAGTTAATTTTGATATTCCCAGATTTGAAGGTCAAATAGATGTGGACTCCCTAGAAAAATGGTTAAATCTATTAGAAGGTTATTTCTTTGTTCAAAAACATTTCGACAGGGAAAAGATCACCTTCACACTCCTCATGCCTCTCCCCCATGTCAAACATTGGTAGGAAACTTATTGGGAGAAAAGTTACCCAAAGGAATCTCGAATATATGGGGATGATCCCACTTGGGATTTTTTTATGGATGTAGTCAAAGAACAATACTATCATGTTGATAACTATGAAGAGTAGTACATAAGATGGACCAAACTTCGGAAAGAGAAGAACCAAACAGTGTCAGAGTTCACAAATAATTTCCATACCTTGAGCACCAAGATGGGTATTAGAGACTTTGAGTGGCATATGGTTCAGAAATACTGTGGGGATCTACATGGGTACATCCAAACCAAAATGGATTTCTTAAACATCTCATCATTAGGAGCTTCCTATCGATATGTTGTCAAAATTGAGAAGAAATTTAGGCACCAGAACAAAGGGGAATTTGGGTCTGCAAATCTGCTACAACCAAATCATGGTAAGGAAAACCCTAACCAACAACCTCCAGAACACCATTCCAAGACATTGGACAAGAAGGGTAAAGGAAAGATCAACAATGACATTGGGAAGTGGTGTGACTTCCACAAAATCCTTTGGAAAAACACTGATGACTTCCACTAGAAATAGTCATTGGTGGCTGAAGTCAAAGAGACAGAGCCAAACCTTAATTCAGAATATGATCCAGAAAATATTGAAAATAGACAAATCATTGACGTAGAACCCACTTCCACTATCATGACCACAACAATTCAACCATAAGAACCAGTAAATCCTGAAGAGGGGGAGTGTCTCTTCCATTCACAGATGTGGGTGAAAGAGACCCCATTACATTTCATTGTTGATAATGGAAGCCAAAGGAACCTCATATCATATAAGGTTGTCAAACAGTTGGGGTTGTCGACAACACCACACCCTCATCCATACAACATCGGTTGGTTTCACCAAGGACAAGATCTTTATGTCAGCCAGCAGTGCCACCTATCCTATGGCATCCAGCCCTTCAAGGATGAGGTAATGTGTGATGTTTACCCTCTTGATGTCTGTGATGTGGGTTTGTTCCAACCATATATGTGGAGACATCATGTTGTCTACGATTTTGGACCCCGTGGTGTCATTATTACTTTGGGAGGTCATCTCTACAGGATACAAGAGGTAGTTTTGACTATTGCTCCACAAAAATAGTGCTGCAAGGTAATCTCTCATACTGCAAAATCCATCCTCTTCATAGTCTATTCAAATGACGCATAGAATATTTCTACAACCACTGTATACTCAACACCTTCTATCCAGAAAAAACATATTGTGTCTTCACCTACAATGGTGCCTACACAATGCTTCATCAAACAAAAAGACAATAGATTGGTGGAGCATATTCAACCCTTCCAGCAATATGCTGGTGACATTCTTCGATAGACCAAGAAGCATAAATTCTCCAAAAACGCACGCAGCTTACCAAGATTCAAATTTAGAAAATTATTTCCTCTCTTCTCTGGGCACTCGATGTAATGGAGACCATTACTTTCTAGGGGGGGGGGATTGATCCAGGTGGATACTAGTGTCCACCCACCTATTCCAACTGGCTCCTTTTGTCAGTTTTTAGTTCAACATGTTCTTTTGTACTTCCTTGTAATTGTGGGTTTTACACTTATGGGGATGTATGAATCCCTACACATCTTCCAGGTGTACATTGGTGGCCTGCCACCTAATCCGAATGACTTATTTTGTATGTTTTCATGTCGACACATCTTGATGTACTTCTAGGGTCGTTTCGGGGCCCTAAACATTGTTTTTTTCACTAGTCATAGTAAAAATTTAAACGAAGTCATATTTTGATGGAGGAATGTGTAGTTCCATGAAGGAACTTTCCAACGGGCTATCATGGGCATAAAGCGAAGATCATATGAAAAATTTACGACCCCGGGAAATTAATGTACTAACTTACCCAAGAGGGACCCACATGCTTTTGGTGTTTCCCCTCCTAGGGTTAGGTTTTTGGATGTCTAGGGTTTTGGAATTCCTGTTTAACATAAAAAGGCCTGCAAAGCCTCATTGTAATCATATTCTTGCGAATGAGCATAGTTGTTATATCTCTTCTCAGAGATAAAGCTATCGCCATTCTAGTGAGTCTTGCACTCTGTATTTTTACAGTCTCTTTACAATTATTTCATTAATAGAAATCAAGTACTATTGTTGTATTTTTCTATTTCTGGAAATTTTCATGAGTGTTTCATCATAATATCTCTATTTTCATTTTGTTCCAAACATAATCTGTATCAGTGGTATCAAAGCAGGTTGTTCTTGATCATTTTGAGCACATGTCCCCGACGAGGTACAAGTATAGCTAGTTTGGTCTTGAGCTTGTCTCTCTTGAAAAGAATCACTCTTGCATGCCCAAGAAATCCTCGATGGTGGCAGAAAATAAAAACGATGGAGTAGAAGATTCTATTAATGTGTTGCTTGAGCAAGATTTCATGCGACGGAGGGACAAAATGATGGATAATTTTGCACACATGCTTCAATGCTTGTTGATAGAAAAATGTGCATCTTCATCAAGAGACCATTTTGGAGGAACCTCTCCCTTCAAGGTACAATTTAATTTTGATATTCCCATATTTGAAGGTCAGATAGATGTGGACGCCCTAGAAAATTGGTTAAATCTATTAGAAGGTTATTTATCTATTCAAAAAAAAATTGATAGGGAAAAGATCTCCTGCACACTCCTTAAGCCTCTCCCCCATGTCAAACATTGGTGGGAAACTTATTAGGAGAAAAGTTACACAAAGGAATCTGGAATATATGGGGACGATCCCACTTGGGAGTTTTTTGTGGATGCAGTCAAAGAACAGTACTATCATGTTGATAACTATGAAGACCAGTACATAAGATGGACCACACTGCGGCAAGAGAAAAACCAAACAGTGTTGGAGTTCACAAATAATTTCCATACCTTGAGCACCAAGATGGGTATCAGAGACTCTGAGCGGCATATGGTTCATAAATACTATGGGGATCTACATGGGTACATCCAAACCAAAATGGATTTCTTAAACATCTCATCATTAGGAGCTTCCTATTGATATGTTGTCAAAATCGAGCATAAATTTAGGCCCCAGAACAAAGGGGAATTTGGGTTTGAAAATATTCTACAACCAAATCATGGTAAGGATGGCCCTAACCAACAACCTCCAGAACACCATTCAAATACATTGGACAAGAAGGGTAAAGGAAAGATGAACAATGACACTGGGAAGTGGTGTGACTTCCACAAAATCCCCTGAAAAAACACTGATGTCTGCCACTATAAATAGTCATTGGTGGTCGAGGTCAAAGACACAAATAAAAACCTTGATTTAGAATCTGATCCAAAAAATATTGAAAACAAACAGATCATCGACGCAGAACCCACTTCCACTATCGTGACCACAAAAATTCAACCGGAAGAACCAGTAAATTCTGAAGAGGGGGAGTGCCTCTTTCATTCACAGATGTGCGTGAAAGGGACCCCATTTCATTTCATTGTTGATAATGGTAGCCAAAAGAACCTCATATCATATAAGGTTTTCAAACAGTTGGGGTTGTCGAAAACACCACACCCGCATCCATACAACATCGATTTGCTTCACCAAGGACAAGATCTTTGTGTTAACTAGTAGTTCCACTTATCCTATGGCATCCAACCCTTCAAGGATGAAATAATGTTTGATGTTTACCCTCTTTATGTCTATGATGTGGTTTTGGGCCAACCATATATGTGGAGATGTCATGTTGTCTACAATTCTAGACCTCGTAGTGTCATTATTACTTTGGGAGGTCATCTCTATAGGATGCGAGAGGTAGTTCTGACTATTGCTCCACCAAAAGAGTGTTGCAAGGTAATCTCTCATACTACAAAATCCATCCTTTTCACAGTATATTAAAATGATGCATAGAAGATCACTACAACCATTGTAGCCTCAACACCTTCTATCCATAAAAAACAGATTATTTCTTCACCTACAATGGTGCCTACACAATGCCCCACCAAACAAAAAGACAACAGATTGGTGGAGCATATTCAACTCTTCCAGCAACATGTTGGTGACATTCTTCGATAGACTAAGTAGCCTAAATTCTCCAACAAAGTACGTAGCTTACCAAGATACAAATTTAGAAAATTATTTCCTCTCTTCTCTGGGAACTCAACATAATGGAGACCATTACTTTATAAGGGGGGAGGATTGATCCAGGTGGATATTGGTGGCCACCAACCTGTTCCAACTAGCTCCTTTTGTCAGTTTTTAGTTCAACACGTTCTTCTGTACTTCCTTGTAATTGTGGGTTCTACACTTCTAGGGATGTATGAAGCCCTACACATCTTCCAGTTGGATACCGATGGCCTCACACCTAATCCAATCGACGTATTTTGTATGTTTTCATGTCAACATGTCTTTTTGTACTTCCAGGGCCGTTTTGGGGCCCTAAACATTTTTTTTTTTGGTTCTCATCAGTCAAGCTGTAGATAGAGTCAAATTTTGATTGTGGAATGTGTATTTCTCTGAAAGAAATTTTCAACAGGTTATCACGCGCCTAAAATGGAGATCGTATGCAAATGTTACGACCCCAAGAAGTTAATGTACTAACTTACCCAAACAGGGATGACTTGAATTTTGGCATTTCACCTCCTAGAGTTAGGTTTTTGGATTTCTATGGTTTTGGAATTCCGGTTTAACATATAAAGGCCTTTAGAGCCTCATTATAATCATATTCTTGCGAATGAGCGTAGTTGTCACATATATTCTCAGAGATAAAGCTACCACTATTCTAGTGAGTCTTGCACTCTGTATTTTTATAGTCTCTTTACAATAATTTCATTAATAGAAATCAAGTATTATTGTATTTCTCTGTTTCTGGAAATTTTCATGAGTGTTTCATTGTAATATATCTCCTTTCATTTCATTCCAAACATAATCTATATCAGTGGTATCAAAGAAGGATGATCTTGATCGTTTTCAACACATGTCCCCGACAAGGTCCGAGTATAGCTAGTTGGGTCTCAATCTTGTCTCTCTTGAGGATAATCCCTCTTGCACGCCCAAGAAACCATTGATGGTGGCAAAAAAATAAAAACGGTGGAGTAGAAGATTCTATTAACCTGTTGCTTGAGAAATCTCTCACACGACAAAGGGACGAAATGGTGGATAATTTTTCACACATCCTTCAACATATGTCGTTAGCAACAGACACATCTTCATCAAGTGACAATTTTGGAAGAACCTCTCCCTTCAAGGTACAAGTGAATTTTGATATTCCCATATTTGAAGGTCAAATAGATGCGGATGCCCTAGAAAAATGGTTAAATCTATTAGAAGGTTATTTCTTTGTTCAAAAAAATTTTGACAGGGAAAATATCACCTTCGCACTCCTCAAGGCTCTCCCCCATGTTAAACATTGGTGGGAAACTTATTGAGAGAAAATTTCCATAGAGGAATTCGGAATATATGGCGTCGAGCCCACTTGGGGTTTTTTTGTGGATGCGATCAAAGAACAGTACTATCTTGTTGATAACTATGAAGATTGGTACATGAGATGGACCTCACTACGTCAAGAGAAGAGCCAAATAGTGTCAGTGTTCACAAATACTTTCCATACCTTGAACACCAAGATGGGTATCAGAGACTTCGAGAAGCATCTGGTTCTGAAATATCGTGGGGCTCTACATAGGTTCATCCAAACTGAAATGGATTTCCTAAACATCTCATCACTAAGTGTTGCCTATAAATTATATGTTGTCAAAATTAGGAAGAAATTTAGGCACGAGAATAAAGGGGAATTTGAGTCTACAAATATGCTACAACCAAAGCATGGTATGGATGACCTTAAAAAAAAACCTCCAAAACACTAGTCCAAGACATAAGACAATAAGGGTAAAGGAAATCCAAAGAATGACACTGGGAGGTGGTGTGACTTCCACAAAATCCCCTGGCACAACATCGATGAATGTCACACAAAACAGTCATTGGTTGCAGAGGCCAAATACATAGAGTCGAACCTTGATTTGGAATCTGATCCAGAAAATATTGAAAATAGATAGATCATTGACGTAGACCCCACTTCCATTGTTCTGACCACAACAATTCAACCATAAGAACAAGTAGACCCTAAAGAGAGGGAGCACCTCTTCCATTCACAAATGTGGATGAAGGGAAACCTATTTCATTTCATTGTTGATAATGGAAGCCAAAATAACCTCATATCAGCTAAGGCCATCAAATAGTTGGGGTTGTCAACAACACCACACCCGCAGTCATACAACAGCAGTTGGATTTACCAAGGATCATATCTTTGTGTCAGCCAACAATGTCATTTTTCCTATGGAATCCAACCCTTCAAGGATGAGGTAATGTGTGATGTTTCCCCTCTTTATGTATGTGATGTGGTTTTGGGCCAACCATATATGTGGAGATGTCATGATGTCTACGATTCTAGACCCCATAGTGTCATTATTACTTTGGGAGGTCAACTCTACATGATAGCAGAGATAGTTTCGACTACTTCTCCACCAAAACAATGCCACGAGGTAATATATCATACTACAAAATTCATCCTCTTCAGAGTTTGTTCAAAGGATGCACAGAAGACCGCTACAACCACTACAACATCAACACCTTCTATCTAGAAAAAAAGGATTGTTTCTTCACCTACAATGGTGCCTACATAGTGCCCCATCAAACCTAGAGACAACAGATCGGTGGAGCATATTCAACCATTCTAGAAACAAGCCAGTGACAATCTTTCACAGACCAAGAGGCATAACTTCTCCAATAAAGCACACAACTCACAAAGATTCAAATTCAAAAAATGCTTCCCTCTCTTCATTGGGAACTCAATGCAATGGATACCATTGCTTCCTAAGGGGGGAGGATTGATTCAGGTGGATATTGGTGGCCACCCACCTATTCCAACTGGATCCTTTTGTTAGTTTTTAATTTAACATGTTCTTATGTACTTCCTTGTAATTTTGGGTTCTACACTTCCATGGATTTTTGAATCCATACACATCTTCCATGTGGATACTGGTGGCCTCCCACCTAATCCAAGTGTCTTATTTTGTATGTTTTCATGTCAACACATTTTCTTGTACTTCCAGGGCCGTTTTGGGGCCCTAAACATTGTTTTTTTATCTCGACACTATCAAACTATAAATAAAAATAGAGATTGATGGAGAAATGTGTAGGTCTCTCAAAGACCTTTCCAACTGGCTATCAAATGCCTAAAACAAATATCGTATGCAAAAGTTACGACCCCATGAAGTTAATGTACTAACTTACCCAAATGGGGCCCACATGAATTTTGGCGTTTCACCTCCTAATGTTAGGTTTTTGGATGTCTATGATTTTGACATTCTTGTTTAACATAAAAAGGCCTTCAAATCCTCATTGCAATCATATTCTTGTGAATGAGTGTAGTCATCACATCTCTGCTCAAAGATAAATCTTTCACCATTCTAGTGACTCTTGCACTCAGTATTTTTATAGTCTCTTTAGAATTATTTCATTAATAGAAATCAAGTATTGTTGTATTTCTCCGTTTCTAGAAATTTTCATGAGTGTTTCATTGCAATATCTCTACCTAGTGATATGTTGTCAAAATCGAGCAGAAATGTAGGTATCAGAACAAAGGGGAATTTGGGTCTGCAAATATGATTCAACCAAAGAATTGTAAGGATGGCCCTAACCAATAACCTCTGGACCACCAGTCCAAGACATAGGACAATAAGGGTAAAGGAAAGATGAATAATGGCACTGGGAAGTGGTGTGACTTCCACAAAATCCCTTGGCACAACACCGATGGATGTCACTTGAAACAATCATTGGTGGTCGAGGTCAAAGACATGGAGTTGAACCCTGATTCAGAATCTGATCTAGAAAATATTGAAAACAGATAGATCATCTACACATACCCCACTTCAATTATCGTGACCACAACAATTCAACCGGAAGAACCAGTAGACCCTGAATATGTGGAGTGCTTCTTCCATTCATAGATGTTGGTGAAATGGACCCAGTTTCATTTCATTGTTGATAATGGAAGCCAAAAGAACCTCATGTCAGCTAAGGCTATCAAACAGTTGAAATTTTCGATAACACCACACCCGCAGCCATACAACATTGGTTGGCTTCACTAAGGATGAGATCTTTGTGTCAGCCAGTAGTGCTACATGTCTTACGGCATCCATCCCTTCAAGGATGAGGTAATGTGTGATGTTTTCCCTATTTATGTCTGTGATGTGGTTTTCGACCAACCATATATGTGGATATGTCATGTTGTCTACAATTATAGACCTCGTAGTGTTATTATTACTTTGGGAGGTCAGTTCTACAGGATACCAGAGGTATTTCTGACTACTGCTCCACCAAAACAATGTCGCAAGGTAATCTCTCATACTGCAAAATTCATCCTCTTCACAGTTTGTTCAAAGGATGCACAAAATACTGCTACAACCACTGTAGCCTCAACTCCTTCTATCCAACAAAAATAGATTGTTTCTTCACCTACAATGGTGCCTACACAATGTCGCGTCAAACCTAGAGACAACAGATTGATGGAGCATATTCAACCCTTCCAACAATTGGTTGGTGACACTATTCCATAGACCAAGAAGCATAACTTCTCCAACAAAGCATGCATCTCACAAAGATTCAAATTTAGAAAATTATTTCCTCTCTTCCCTAGGCACTCAACACAATGGAGACCATTTCTTCCTAAGGGGGGAGGATTGATCTAGGTGGATATTGGTGGCCACCCGCCTGTTCCAACTGGCTCCTTTTGTCAGGTTTTAGTTCAACGCGTTCTTTTGTACTTCCTTATAATCTTGGGTTCTAAACTTTTTGGGATGTCTGAATCCATACACATCTTCCATGTGGATACTTGTGGCCTCCCACCTAATTCAACCGACTTATTTTGTATGTTTTCATGTTATCACATCTTGTTGTACTTCTAGGGCCGTTTTGGGGCCCTACACATTGTTTTTTTGGCTCGCCATAGTCAAAATGTAGATGGAGTCAGAGTTTGATGGTGGAATGTGTATTTATCTGAAAGAACTTTCCAACGGGCTATCACGCGCCTAAAACAGAGATCGTATGCAAAAGTTACAACCTCGGGAAGTTAATATACTAACTTACCCAAACGGGGTCCAAGTGACTTTTGGCGTTTCACCTCCTAGGGTTAGGTTTTTGGATGTCTAGGGTTTTGGCATTCTTGTTTAACATAAAAAGTCATTAAGAACCGCATTATAATAATCTTCTTGTGAATAAGCATATCCCTCACATCTCTTCTCAGAGATAAAGCTACCACCATTATATCAAGTATTGCACTATGTATATTTACAGTCTCTTTACAATTATTTCATTAATAGAAATCAAGTATTTTTGTATTTCTTTGTTTCTGGAAATTTTCATGAGTGTTTCATCATAATATATCTACTTTCATTTCGTTCCAAACATAATCCAAATCATAAAGGTTGAACTTCCCTCTGAATCCCTCTAGTACCACCCCATTACTTCATCCTCCTCATGGCTTCAGACTTGGATATGGTGTTTGGAGTGTAAAGTGATAAATTTAGGCTCCCTTCTGGCTCCTCTTCTCTCCTTTTCATTGCAAAACCCTCTAAATGTCTCAATCTTTAACCATTTTCATAGGATTTTACCATAAATTGTCAAGACATATAAACAAGAGTTTTTCATACTTAGAATAACAAGTTTCCTAATCATAATAATAAACTAGAGAAATAACAAGTTAGTTATCAAAACAAACCATTTATTTATTAACAATCCATTTCAAATCAAATGTATAACTAAAAACATAATTATTTTAAATGATAAATTAAATAATATATTAGACCTTAAACATATTAACATATTAACATATATACCATTTCTACTCAGTGTAAGTGAAAATATTAGAGGTTTTCAATCATATGGACGTACACCTATTACAAAAATTTAAATTATGGAAAAAACATAGGGTTCTAGACATTGTAAATATAGTGCTATATATAAAATTTCATCTCATATTGAATATAACATCCAATTTTTTTGAATACTCCATTCATAGGAACATCTCATAAAGAAAATAAGCAATTTCCTAACAATGATCTCAAATACATGTTCTTTAAGTCATGTAAAATTAAGTTACAACCATATATAGACACATTTTATTTTGAGCAACAATAGTATAAATGTGACAATGACAAACTTAAGGAAACTGATTTTATAATATTCACCTATATAATATATATTATTATAAAAAATTCAATAATACAAACATACGTAAATATAAATAATTTACAATATGAAATTAACCAGTGATATTATAATTCTCTATATGTTATGTTTACATAATATTATATTATTGATTGTCAAACATGTTTCAGTATCTCAGACATATTTCCATATGAGTGAAAAAATTTCCAATTGCAATAATATAAATTCGTCTTATTATTTTCAATCCAATGGGAAAACTAAGATTATGAATAAATGTTTAGAAGGGTATTTTTGTTGATTTACATGTGATAAATTTGCATAATGGGTCAAGTGGTTTCTTTTGGAAGAATGGTGTTACAACACATTCTTTCATACTTCATCAAAAATGTCCCAATTTATGGCACTTCATGGTTATCATCCTCCATTCATCATGTCATCCTCAAGAGGGAAAGAAAAAGTTTAAGTAGTGGAGGACCACATAGAAAACTAACAAGAGGCCCTCCAACTATTGAAGAACAACTTGGATATAGCAAAAAAGAGGATGAAACAACAAGATCAACATTAAAGTGAAAGGGAATTTGAAGTGTGGTATTGGGTATTTTTTAGGATACAACCATACAAACAAATGTCCCTCAAGCAACAAAATAAGGACAATAAATTAGACCCAAGTACTATGGTCCCTATAAGATGTTGTAGAGGATTGGAATTATGGCTTACAAATTGGAGTTGTCTCCATCATCACGTGTACATCAACTAGAATATCCCAGTTTAGAATATTATACTAGATATTAATAAAGAGGGGAAAATCATACTAGAAATAGAAACAATCCTTGAAACAAGGATCAAGCAACTACAAAATCAATAAATTATCAAGTACCTCATCAAGTGGAAGAATTGTAAGACCCCCGACCCCCTAAGTACCATTTTAAGGGATGGGGTGTCAAAATTTCACTTTTCCTAAATCATCACAAAACCTTTTCTTGAGGGAACCATCATCTTCTTCTTGTCAAGAGCTTTCAAATGACTATCACCATGCCCAAAACTAAACAATGGATCAAAAGTTATGGCCTATCAAATTTTCTAGGATTTCATTGGTCAAGGTCCACCTCACTACCACATGGAATCCATGTGGCTCTTGGTCACTTGTGCCATCTGAATCGGCATTGACGCAACACCTGCCACATGGCTTATCGTGCCCTCCAAATCAATGGATCATATCCATGCAGAGCATTCCCTTGTCATCTTTGTTTTCTCCATTGGAGTCACATTCCACTATGACTGGCCACTCTGATCATTGCACTTTTTGATGGTTCTAAAGATCCTCGGAGAAGATCAATCCACGGATATGGATTTTTCATAGTCTCTAACTCACACAGAGGTTAACATCCTCCACCTCATACTAGAACCCGGAAACATGGCACTGCCACATTCTGTCAATTAGCATGACACATGGCTTTAGGATTCATGCTAACCACTATCTCAAACCTGCCATTTTCCCTGATAGGTGGCACGTCACCAACATGACACATTGATCCACCCACAACTTGATGTGTGGAATGAAAGAGCTATACACATCATTCCATATACTATGGTTTAATCAACTAGGTGTTTCCACCTATCCTATTAATCATCAAAGTCCTCCCCATAGGAGTACCTTCATTTTAGGCCACTCCAACCCTTGTGTTCTGACTGCACTCCCTAAGATGGATCTAAATTTTATTGATCACCTCATCCAACAAAGAATATTTCATCTTACCTTCCCATCGATCTACGACTCAAATACCCTCTTAGAGTCCTTTCCCTCAGGGTGCACTCATTCTAATGACTCAAAATACTCTAATGGACTCACTCAGATTGATGGTGAATATCTAATCATTGTCACACAATCAAATACTAAGATTTAATCGATAATATAAACACCTTTTTTACCCAATTGGGAATTCTCTTGTATTGTGGATATTATGCTGGTTATATTACTGTTATTCTGCCATTTCTAGCATTTTATTTCTGTTTTGCATACTTTTTATATTTGGTATATTACAAGCGGTATCAGAGCACTTTCCTTGGTAGAAATTGTGGGAATTTGTTTTCAGGGTAGAGACGTATTCCAGCATCTTTAAGCCACAGAGATCTGTCATTACACACATAAACCCGTGGTTAAGGGATTCATACATGCAGGAAATACAAGTGGTTCTTAAGCACACATCTGTTGGCCACCCTTGTAACCCCTGTTGGTACCCTTTAGAGTGGTAGCGCATTAAAGAACACCTGTGTATGGATCGGTATAGATTTCCTAAAGCCCTCTTTAGATAAGCTGATTGACCGCCTGACTCCTATAGTGCCACCGAGAACAACACTCGGGAAGATACTCTCTAGTACCTAGGTAGTCGGGTAGTAAGACTAAGGGTATGGTCTATCCTCCTTAGTTAGTGCCTTGAGATATTGGGTCGAGTACTATTGTTGGACCCCACATGTATATCAGAGAGCTATAGCACAGAGCAAAGCCTTGAATACCTAACCCTTGGGGGACAGAAACATAAACAAATTAAAACAAACAAGATTTGTTGCCACGCAACTGTGTTCGGGTTGCCAAATATCTACACTTTTCTTACTGGTTAAGAATTTGGGGATTTCATCACTGCTGTATTCTTCAGACTAGAGTAAAAATCCATAGGTGTAAAAAAAAAAAAAAAAAAATCTGGAATTTTTTTCACCATTATTTGAGACCTATTCCATTGGATTCATCTCTTTGCCCTTATCACATTCATCCATATCATTTTTTGGAAAAAATTTTGACCCTGCTAGCCCTTTGTCATTTCACCCATCCTCATGGCCCATACCCATAGCCAAGACCTAGAATCTCACTTCAACACCTTGCAATATGGTCTGCTCGAGACCCAAAAATAAGTGAAACAACTCAGTGCCAATGTTGCTTCCATTGATACATCCATCAATACAACCATAAATACAACCATGCAGTCCTCAATGGAGGAAGTCAAACAAGAACTGACCACCTAGCTTGAATCTGTCTTTGCATCACTCTACACCAAACTGAAGATCCCTACAGATGACCCTTTCTCTAACGTACCTCCAAAAACTGAAGGTGAACATTCCTCCCATTCCCATACCTTTCAGCACCATCACTTTCAACGTCACCTAAGCCTTCCGTGGGTGGATGTGACCAAATTTGATGGCTCGAACCCCACTGGTTGGGTAACCCAAATAGAACATTATTTCTCTTTATACTGCATTACAGATGACTTGGCCAAACTTCAGTATGGTGTTCTCCATCTAGATCAAGAATGTTGGCAATGGTGGCAATGGAGAAAAACTTCTCGTCAAGGGTATATTGCTTTGACCCAATTTGTGACTAAGATTTATGAACGCTTTGACACTGACACCAACCATTTGGGTCGTTTTACAAAGTTGAAACAATCAGGAATAGTAGAAGACTTTATAGCTGTCTTTGAGCACCTGACTTTTCGAATAGAGGGCATGACTGATGCTTTCTTTCAAGAGTGTTTTACCAGTGGCCTCAAGGATGAGATTCAGGCCCATGTCCTCATGGCTTGACCTTCAAGTTGGGTGGAGGCTACTAAAAAAACTAAAGAATCACAACAGGTTGTATCCTCTCAAAACCGTAAACCCTCCTTCATCCCTCACCCTAAAATTGTAAATCCCACTACTCCTTCTACCCCATTAAAGATCCAAAAATTGACCAGGGTTGAAATGGCTGAACGCCAACTCAAAGGCCTTTGTTATAATTGTGATGACAAATATTTCTCGGGCCACAAGTGTAAGGAAAAAAAGATTTTTATGGCCATCTCTGAGGATATTTCGGAAGAGGATGTTGAAACTCCCCTTGTGTCTGAGTCACCTAAAATCACTGACATAACCCCTCCCTCATACCCTCCTGAAGTGGAACCAATCATTTCCCTTAATTCTCTCATTGGCTTCTTTTCCCTCCAAACCCTCAAGTTAATCAGTTACATCAAGCATCGGAAGGTTATCATTCTGGTTGATAGTGGAAGCACCCATAATTCCATTCATCACCGCATTGCCCAAGAAACTCATTGCTTCATCCATGCCGTCAACAATTTCCAAATCATGATTGCCAATGGTGGTTCCATGAAATGTGGAGGGAACTATGAAAATGTGTGTCTCCAAATCGGTGACTACCACCTAAAATCCCATATGTTTGCTATCGACATGGGCGGTTGTGACATTGTGTTGGGTCCAAACTAGCTAAGGAATTTGGGTCCCATTCTCATGGATTTTAAGGAATTGACCATGCAATTTGACCAGAAAGGCCAGCAATATAAATTCCAAGGCATCATTGTTGGTTCACTTGAGGTCATTAGTTCCCATCGCATGGAAAAGCTGCTCAAAAAAGGTCATTTTGGTGTCATTGCCTAACTCCATTCCATACAAGCAACAGAGACACCCCAAGTGCTGCAAGATCTCCAAGCCCTCCTTTCTAAACATAAAATGGTAGTTTCCACTCCCCAAGGAATCCCTCCTTCCCGTGGTGTTCATGATCATTCCATTCCCCTTGTACCTAAAATCCTTCCTCCCAATATCCGTCCGTATTGCCACCCCTTTTCACAAAAAAATGAAATTGAGAAAATGGTCCAGGAACTCCTTAATGCAAGAATTATCCGCCCTAGTACGAGCCCTTACTCTTCTCCCATAGTCATGGTCTTGGAGAAAGAAGGTTCTTAGAGAATGTGTCCTGACTTCTGTGCCCTCAACAAACTAACCACTAAAGACAAATTTCCCATTCCTATCATTGATGACCTCTTGGATGAATTGAGTGGTGCCCAATTATTTACTAAACTTGATCTTTGCTCGGGATATCACCAGATACGTATGAAAGAGGAAGACATTCCCAAGATGGCCTTTCAAACTCATGAGGGCCATTATGATTTTTTAGTCATGCCCTTTGGCTTGTGTAATGCCCCCTCCACCTTCCAAAGCCTTATGAATCATGTCTTCCATCCCTTACTCCGTAATTTTGTCTTAGTTTTTTTTGATGATATCCTCATCTATAGCAAGACCTTGACATACCATATTACTCATGTGGATCAAGTTCTCCATCTACTATCTCAGCACCAAATTTTCCTGAAACAATCTAAATGTGCTTTTGGTGCCTCAGAAGTAGAATACTTGGGTCATCTGGTTGGCCAGGATGGCATCAGGGTGGATCTGAAAAAGATTGAAGCTATGCAAGACTGGCCACACCCAAAGACTCTCAAAATATTGCGTGGATTTCTGGGCTTAACAGGGTATTATCGCAAGTTTGTTAAGAATTATGGAAAGATTGTAGCACCTCTCACTGCTCTCCTAAAAAATAACTCTTTCACTTGGACTCCAAACGCTGCTCAAGCTTTTCAAACCTTGAAGATGGCCATGTGCACCACTTCGGTTCTGGCCCTTCCTGATTTCACAAAGACCTTTGTGTTGGAATGTGATGCCTTAGGGAAAGGAATCACTATTGTCCTTATGCAAGAGGGTCGACCTTTGTCCTTCACCAGCAAGAAACTATCTGAAAGGAATCTGGGCAAACCCATATATGAAAAGGAAATGTTGGCTATTCTACATGTCGTTGATTTGTGGCGCCCTTATCTCTTGGGGAAATGTTTCCAAATTAAGACAGACCATCAAAGCCTCAAGTAATTTTTGGAACAACGCATTTCCTCCCTGGAGCAACAAAAATGGGTGACTAAGCTCTTTGGATATGATTATGAGATCATTTACAAGAAAGGAAAAGACAATGTCGTGGTGGATGCACTCTCTTGAAAATATGAAGAAGAAGGATCCCTTTTTTCTCTTTCCTTCATTGTACCAGATTAGCTCCAAGATGTTCGTCGGGAATGGCTACAAGATCCCAAAAGTTTGCATCTGATCCAGCAATTGCAGACCAATGCTCCAGCTCCCCCAGGGTACTCTTGGCTCCAGGATGATCTTTGATACAAAGGTCATTTGTATTTAAGTAAACAATCAAAACTTAAATCCATGATACTTTCTGAGCTTCATGCTACACCCATAGCGGGGCACTTCGGGTTCACCAAAACCTATGACAAGGTAAAACGTTATTTTTTATGGGATGGTATGAAACAGGACATCCGTAATTTTGTCACTGAATGTGATGTGTGTCAACGCAACAAGGGAGAAACAATCAAATCTCTGGGCACACTACAACCGCTTCTAATTCTGCCTGCTATTTGGAAGGATATCTCTATGGAATTTATTACCAGCTTACCCAAATCAAGAAATAAATTATTCATAATGGTGGTTGTTGATCTCCTTTCCAAGTATGCTCATTTCTGTGCTCTTCAACACCCATTTAATGCATCCACGGTGGCTCAAATTTTCATGGACTAGGTCTTCAAGCTTCATGGCATGCCACACTCTATTGTTTATGATCATGACCCAACTTTCACAAGCAATTTTTGGCAAGAACTGTTCAAGATATAGGGCACCCAATTGCCTCTTAGCACAACTTATCATCCCCAGACTGATGGTCAGATGGAAGTTGTCAACAAGTGTTTGGAAACATATCTGAGGTGTTTTACCTTTGAAAATAAAAATCAGTGGGCTCAATGGTTACCCCTAGCTAAATGGTGGTACAACACTTCCTACCATACAACTACACGCATGACTCCTTTTGAAGTGGTATATGGACAGAATCCATCTTCAGTTCTCTCATACTTACCGAGTACCTCGAAGGTATAGGTGGTTGACCAAACACTTACAGTTCGAGAGGATATTCTTCGTACCCTTAAAGAGAACTTGGTCATGGCACAAAATTGCATGAAACAACAAGCAGATCAAGGTCATTCTGAATGTCAATTTGCAGAAGGGGATCATGTGTTTCTACGACTAAAACCATACAATCAAACTTCCCTCAAGGTCGAGCATTATCAGAAGCTAGCACCCAAATTTTATGGTCCTTATACAGTTCTCAAGCGTGTGGGACAAGTCTCCTATCAGTTAGCTCTACCCATTCATTCGAAGATACATCTTGTTTTTCATGTTTCATGCTTAAAGAAGGTGATTGGAACTAGGTGCCAAATTCAAACCAACCTTCCCGAGTTAGCTAAAGAAGAATCCATTTGGCTATAGTTAGAAGCAGTTTTGGACCAGCATGAGCATTGCCTCTATCAGAGAACCATCAAGGAAGTTCTAGTCCAGTGGAAATATACAACTCCAGCAGATGCCACTTGGGAACCAACTAGCATTCTGCAATAGTTTCCACATCTCAAGCCTTGAGGACAAGGTTGTTTTTAAGGGGGCGGACATGTTAGGGTCCTAGCCCACACATAGGTAGAGAAATATATTCGGATGTAATAAAGGTCAATATTAATAAGGCCTTTCAATAAAATAGAATAAGGCAGATGTAAGAAGACCTAATAGAAGCTTCCACTTCTAGAATGATCTTCCTCCAAATGCTTCTCTTGATAGACATATTTAGTATAAATAAGGGTCGAGGGTATGAAAACCCTAGCTTGGAGATTATTGTAACAGAGTGCTGCTCGACTGGAGGTTTCCCCCTCGAAGAGGCCCGTAAACATTGCTTTCTGAATCAAAGTGCTATTTTTGTTGTTGTTCTTATATCATTTTTGTGTTATTGTGGAGATTATGCTAGTTATATTACTGTTATTCTTCCATTTCTAGCATTTTATTTCTATTCTGCATACTTTTTATATCTGGTATATTACATCAATTGAATCATTCAATGGTGAGAAAATCAGAGTTATAAATAAGTAATATGGAAAATAAATCTGACTTCTATTAGGAAAAATTTCTCGGATCTCATACATAAAAACCGGAGTCTGGCTCTGTTACATAAAAACATTACATCAGGGAGTCTATGCTCAACCATTCGAACCCAAAAATGTCATTCTAATGTTTTCTTTATATCTTAAACAATGATTGATAACATACAATTTGATTTTGATCCTCTTACATAGGATTCTCCTGCTAAAAACTGAAAATCTTACATCTGTACAAGTGGAAAAAACAAACTTCTAAGAATAGGGAAAATGTTGGCAACAACCCTAATACCATAATATTTGCATAATGAGGTGTTCCTTGAGCACATATCCTTCATTACCATGTGTCCACCAACTCCAAATGACCTCCAAGTACATTTGCTAAGCTCCATTTTCCACTCAGATACTGTTGATTCTCTCAAAACCCATCAAAACAGGAATTGGCAGTGAACCCTGAAGTGTTGACTGTATTAGCCAGTTCGTAATGGATTTCACAGTGAATTCCGTAGCGAATTTTGTAGAGATCGCCTGTGTAGACTATTTTGTAGCAAATTCTATAGAAGGGTTTCATTTTCTGTCTGTGTAGGTCATTTCACAGTGCATTCCGTAGTGAACTTGCAACTTTGTCTACGTAGATCATTTCGCAGTGCCAGGCACTACAAAATGTCATGTATCTTTCTGTGTTGTGCAATTTGAGCCAAAAATACCCAAAAAACTTAGAAAACAGTGTATAAGCCTATATAAACCTCCTAAGAAGGTATAATCATGATACTTCCCACAAAAAACATCAAAATGAAAGGATGAACATATTCAAAATTTGAGAGTCTTTCAGACACTCCATTTCATCTCCTTAGTCTGATAATTCTTCTAGTTGCATCTTGAGCTAACACATTGACATTTATTTTAGATAACTCATCTTTGAAGGGTTGTAAATCAACCTTGAGCTTTCTGATATGGGATTGTAAATATCTGTTATGACTGTATATATTTCTAAGCTTTTTATGAAGGAGCATAAATCTCTTTGTTGTAAACCTGGCCAGATCAATGGTTTCCTTATACATATCCATAAGATCCTTCAATTGTTTCCTCTCATCCAACCCTTCTTCCTTCAGGAGAGGAACCTCCTTTCTGGCATCTTTGAGTTTTCTGATCAATATTTTGAAGGTAGGGTTGCCAAGGGGAGTAGTTATGTCTATGGTTTCAATGTGTTTTTTAGCAATCTCAATTTTACTCTTATCCTTCCTCTAGATAGGAGCTTTTGTTATGACCTCTTGTCCAACAATTACCTTATTGGTTGATGACCTAGTGAAGGGCCTCCTAGCTTTAGTCTCAATTGCAGCAATAAGTGAGGGGGATATTAACTTTCTCCCTTTTTTTCCTGTGGTTCTAGTTGAGGGAATTTCTTCTAGTTCTGGAGCTGGTTGGGGTGAAAATTCCCTCTATGGAGAGTGATGAGCTCCTCCTTCCTATTCTTCGTGTTTCTTAAGAGCCTCATCATATTTAGCAATGTGTTTTCCCTTTCTCTTTTTGCTTGTCTCTATGTGAATAGCATTGTCATCTTGAAGACGGATCTGCACCTTAGATTGAGGAGTAGGAGTTGCATTCAACTACAGATGTGCAGAGGTAATGAACTTCTCCCAAGCTATGTTTCTCTTCTTCAACTCCTCCATCACAAGAATCTTAATCAATATTGAGTGACAAGCACTTGTGTCCAAGGACTTAGACTTGGCTTGGACCCTATCATCTATTTTCCTCATACTGCTAAACAAATAGAAAGGGATGTTCATTAGGTATTTTCCTATGAAGTGTAACAAAAGTCTAATGTGATATTGGTAAATCATATTGAATCTTCCCTCATAGGTAAAATATCTATGGATAACCTTTTAAATCTCATCAAATCCCTCAACCAAGTGGCTCCTAGGCACTCCCTTTGATAGGCTATCTCCCTGACACTCTCGTTTGAGGAACTCTTTATAGAAGGCTACATTAAGAGTCATGGATTTAAACCATCTTCCACGAGTGTTAGGTATCTTAGTGGTTGCTGCAATGGTGGATTCAAATACTTCCATTTCAAGGGTTCCCACCTTTGTTTTAGTGCCATCAAAATTTACGGAAAACTCTCTGGCTACCTCAAGGTGTCCCCTATGCATATTCTGACAGAAATTTAAACATCCAACCTTCTATAATACCTCTCTGATCAGAGTTTCAACATAAAAAAACTGCATATCACAAGGCTTTGTCCCGACTACACTCCCACCTTTGTGAGACTTCTTTTGCTGAGGTGTATCCATTTTCTATTATAGGAGGAAAAATAATACAGTAATCTGAGAGATATGAGAGGCCAAACAAAGAACAGAGGTCTTAGGGATTGGAATGATGGTATTTTTCAAATTTGGATTATTCTAAGGATTTACAGTTTTCCTGCTTATTTGACTTCTGAGCTTATGAAAGGGAAACTAACTGTTAATAAATGTAAAAACACCCTTTAGGAAAATGGATATTCAAGGAGGAAGCAACTGCCAAGGTTTTAAGATAATAATTCACCATCATGCAAGGTTCTCACAAATTTAATCAACAAGGCTCTTTAAAATTTCAACATAGACAATCTTTAGACTTGGAAAAACAATTGAAAATATAAAGGAAATGAGTTGATGCAGGGTATATTATCAGAGTATAATGATGAGTTTTATGACCAAGTTCACAACACTGGAACAAGGGATCTGTAGCATATTTCATAGTATATTATGTAGCATAAACAACAAGGACCAAGCAAGAGATATGCACAATGGATCTAATATCAGGATTTGCTCAATTGTAGTAGAATAGGATGAAAATATTGAATATAGTTGAGAATTGGTGAAATCAAAGGTTAAATGGGAAGGTTGGTGATGTTGATCCTAAATTTGTAGCGCCCAAGAAAAGGAAAATAATAACGGCTTTAATTTGGTCTTCAATGTAGTTCAAAAAACACAATGAGTACCTAGACATTGTGGCTTGACTGTAGATATGCTTCAGATAACATGAAACCACCTGCAACAGATCTAACCTCTAATTCCCCTTTGTTAGCCAATCTTTATCAGTTTCCATAGTGTCTATCTAAACTCAGGTTTTTCTGCAGCGTTGAACTAGGAGCAAAATTCAAATCTTGAGAAAATATTTAGACATCCTTAAATGACTAAATCCCAACTTATTTCCTTCAAATTTTGGATGCTGAAAACAATGAGATCGACTAACACTATCCTCATAAGTACAATAAATGTAAAGAGGAAAGGTGTACTCAAGATGAGGTACAAAAACATCCCCCGGGGGGCAGCTCAATTGGCAAGTGCCGTGATATAGCGTGTTATGTACGATGAGGTTCCAAGTTCAAATCCCCCCAACTTACCCGTGCCTGCGGAAGGGGCATACGTATGGCACCTGGAGGTTATAGTGGTAGCGGTCGGAATCGACCCCGTGTCACGCGAGTACGAGACCGGCCCATTTGCCGATTCCGCCAGCATAAAAAAAAAAAAAAAGATGAGGTACAAAAACTCCTGATGAGATGGAAGTGTACTAAAATGAATTGATTTGACCTTTTAATGAGTAGAGGGACATAGTGGAGGGATTTAAGTGCATAATGGAGGTAGAGACATGTCAGAATAGTGGTGTCATAAGGGTGATGGTGATGGTTGTCTAATCGTGTGATGGGATGAAGGTAAAAACCAAAGGTATGAACCATATGTATGGGACAACAGTCTACCTTAAATTTATTTTGTGCCAAGACCTAAGAAAACCATAAGAAGAGGATCAAAAGTAACACTTAAAAAGGACTAAGGATAAAAATAAAAACCTAAGGATGAATTTGACCCATAATTGTTACAGGTATGAAATAACTGAGAGGGGGGGGGTGAATCAGTTATTGTAAATTATTAACAATCTCTCTCAATTTTAACTTCGAATCATTAATATTAGTGGCAGTAAGTCCTTACTGTGAAAACCAGTGTTGTAAACATAAAGCATATATCATAACGAACAATCAATCACACACACAGCATTCATTCACAATTATGAGACACAGATTTTTCAAGAGGAAACCCAACTCGGGAAAAAACCTCATCTTCTTAAGATGTTCAACAAGCACCAACTTCGTTACAACTTATCTTTTATGAGCACCAACTCATAGAGGCTACAACCTCTGATTGCCAGCACCAACTGGCAGAGAGCACCAACTCTCACAGAATCCC
>ML786403.1:564558-582070 GCA_009831015.1 Picea engelmannii | reverse complement strand
TTTCAGCGTCTGTGTTTTCATTTGTGTTGCAGCATGTTTCAGCATCTGTTCTTCATAAACAATCGATTGCCATCAATGACAACCTTGATCATCTGCGCCTTGATCATCTGCGTCATCTCTGTTGTAGCCATATTTCCAACAATAATAACTTCATGTGATAACATATTTTTTCGTGGCTTTCCTGAAATTTTAAATCATAGTTGTCATGTATAACCAGTGGCTCTTCATGTATGCCATTTTGATTTTCAGAAGAATCAATAAAAACATCTCCATGCACATTTTATTCTTGCAATTGATCATGAATTGTTTCAATGCTTAGATTTCCTAGGCATGCAATTTCAAAACTCTGGATATCATAGAAATCGGAGAAAACAAATACTTCTTCATTGTCTTCCTAAAACTCTATGTCATCAATTGGTTTTTATTCTAAATTTTTTGTACATACAAATTCAGAGAATGAAATCACTAAAGATCCATTTAATTGACTATCTTGATCTCTCTCTCTCTCTCTCTCAGTCACACAAAATATAGAAAGGTTGTTGCACACTTTCATCAAATTTTGGAATACGAATATGGTTGTCATCATTAAAATCATGCTCAGTTTCATTTTCATCTAAGATATAAGCTACCATTTCTTGTTGGTGATGAAAATAGTTTTTGTACAAATCTTCTAGGATTTATTCATCCATGACCTCTTCATTGCCATAACAATTTTCCAAATTTTGAATGAAATTTTCAAAATGATTACAACAATTTTGAACCAGCAACAAATATGAATAAGATTCTTTATAATGCTCATAAAATGTTGTATGAAAATGTTGTAATGAATAAATACTTCCAAATGGTAAATTTTCATACCATTGTTTTTCCTTTTCCTCCAAGGTGGCCATGAACATATTGATCAAATATTCTTCATGAAATTGAATGCTTAGCTTATGCACATGCATGTGAAATTTAACCAAGTGAAAAACAACATAGTCTCCTTTGTCATCTCTAAATTTTAGAAAATATGTCTGCCAATCTATACGAGGCATTCGATTTGGAAAATAAAGAAAGTAAGCATGATTCATAGGAGCATACCCCACATATTGAGAATCCATATTGAACCAGTGGAGTCACCATGAAATTATTTAGGCTACTGAGTCTTTGGAAAGTTGAGTCGCCATGAAAATCATGAGCTTTGGATTTGTCTAAAACTAGAGTCTCTAGGTGAATGGTACATCCTTCATGTGTTTGGCTTATGTTCACCATCATAAGTCAAATCTGAACTTTTTCATTTCTCCCATGGAATATTTCACTTCCGTTCCCCAGAAATGGTGCCAAAATGTTAGCACTATTTAAATTGCTTGGCGAAGGAAGAAAATAACAAAGGTAACCAGAAAACCAATTTAGAACTAAAAATATGCTTTTCAGAGAGGGATCTCTCTTGTCACTTGGTCTCTGGAAGATAATTTTTATCTTAAGGATCAATGGCTCGGTGTTTGATTAGATGAAGATATTTATAAATATTGTTGGCAAGAAGGAAAAGTAATTTGTTGGCAAATGGAGTCAACTTTGAAGAAAACGGAACTATCAGTGACTGGTGGTAGAACTATCAATGAAGTAGAGGTTAGATACTAGATAACATTTTAGTTTAAATATTGTTTTTGTATGAGGGAAGAAAGAGAAAACAATTAACCACATTCATAGCGCCAATTGGGATGAATTATAATTGAGTTAAGAAGAGATAATAGTACTTACATTAATTGAATCTAAAGCATCAATATCAGATGAATTCCAGACCATTAGCTTTCCATTTTAAGCATATAAATGTTTCATATGAACTGAGAAAAGAACACAAGAAATAAATACATGAGAGGGAAACACATACTTCATATCACCACCACAAGAATATATGGTATGAATAGAATTGTACTTCTGCACTAATTTTTTATTAAACTTCAAAAAATATTACAAAGTATTCAAGTCAAAATGTCCTCCACACTTCTGCCAACTCTTTGTACATTCAAAATGATCCAATATAAAGGAAAAATCCATCCCTAATATAGAGAATTTTATATTCAACCAATCTCCTTCAATTTTGGATCTAATTACATTAAAAAGGGAACAAACTCCAAACTACTTACTAAAAATAGAAGTTCTCTTTGACCATAATAAATAGATAAAAATATCTCAAAAATAAATACTCTCCATCATATTTTCTAAATTTGAGACTTATGTGAGTCTTTTGGTACAGCTGGAGACGAATTTGAGGTTGATTTAAATGTTTACTAGGCTCCCTGGCATGTTTGTGTAGTGATTTTTTGCATCTCGCTATGTAACTGTAAGCTACAGTAGTTGCACAACGAGTTTACACAGTGAATATCTCTCTTCAATTAGATTCACTCAGGTGATAACTTCAAAGTCTCTAGAGGCTTAAATTTATCATTGTATCATCCATAAAAAATTACCCATCATTTTGTTATCAAGTGTGTACTTACAACACTTGCGTAGCATGATATCGCTACACAAGTTTTGTGCAATGTTATTTTCTAGAACAAAACTCAAAACAAATTAACCCTGAATTGATCAAAAAGACAAAACTGTGAAAACATTGAGTCTATATTTTAGCCACCTTTGCAAGTAGGTCCAACTTTCCCCTTGTTTCATCATTTAATTGTATCCTTAGTTTCAGAGTCCTATTTTCTTTCCTCAATGAAAAATTATGTCTTTTCAGATTCCCCACTTGCTTATACAAAAGTGCATTTGTTCTTAACATTTCTTGTGCATTAGAAATAGTTGTATGAGAATTGGAGATAGTTGGTCAACATTCATGAAATTGTTTGTTAAAATTTTTCTTTGTTGTTATGTTCTCTTCCTTGAGCTAAATAATTAAATCATGTGCTTCCCTTAATTTCTTTTTGAGCCACTTGACAGTTCTCTCAACTTCTCTAGGTGAAGTATGGATTTTTTTAGTTGATATAGGTTGGTCATGTGCATGTGTTTCTTCTACAGGATTGCATTCTGAACTTGGCCTTCTAGCTAAGGATCTTGTTAAAGGGGTTGTAGGTTTAGAAAATTCCATTGTTTTAGGACTTTTCCTAGCTACCTTTTCTTTACCTCCTTGGGTGTTGAAATGATGGAGACCCTTTCAGCTAGATTCATCTTCATCTCCATGTTTTCATAATGGAATTGTGTTATGGCATGATGATATTTCTTCATTTGTTCTTGAAAATAATCAATCATTTTATCTTTCTCTCCTAACTGAACCTGATATTTATCCATCTTTTGAGTTGTACATTCATTCAATTGTGTATGCAGGGTAGGTACAGGTAATGTTTTGGCAGTTGATCTTGTGATTGGACTACTAATTTTTGGTGTTTCATCCACCTCATCAACAAAGTGTAATTTTCTACATTTCTTCTTAGATTGTTGGCTTGATGAAGAATCTTCAACTTATTTTCCTTTCCCAATGTCTTGTTCTGCAAACCTTTTCTCTTTCCTATTTGAATCCTTAGAATCCATTTTCTCAGTAGATGAGGGAGTGTCTCCTTTGGGGTATAAAGAAATGTTTGTTGAAGCTAATAATCCCAATCCTTTTTTAATTTCTTAAGTTCTTCCAACACAAATAACTTTACCAGAGAGAAATGAAACAAATTGTTTTTAACCTTATCATCTCTCGCATGTAATTTGTCTGATATTTAACCTAAGATTTTGTATAGGTAAATAGGTAAATTTAAAGGATTGTTTCCTTTGAAATGCATTAAAATCCTAATATGATACTGGTATACTCTGTCAAACCTCCCTCACAAGTGAAATATCTCTGAAACACTCTTAATAATGTTTCATAATGATCCAATATGCAATCTCTTGGAATAGTAGCACCAAAATTCTACTTTTTGTACTTAGGCTTGAAGAAATCAGTGTAGAAGGTTGAATTAAGAGGCATACCTTTGAACCATTTCTACCCTTGAAATGGAATTTCAGTTACAGCAGCTATTGTCTCCTATGACACCTGGAAATTAATATCAACAATCTTTGTCTGGTCACCATTGAAGTTGAGGAAAAATTCCTTCGTTAATTGCATATTTTACCCTTGAATATTTTCACAAAATCTCATGCATCTAGCCTATTCAAAACAAACCCTAAATGATAGATCAAAGATCACCAATTGTAATCTTTGTGACTCATATCTTATCACACTCCCTCCTTTATTGTATTTCTTATTCTCTTGAGTTTCCATACTCTAGATATAGGCTAAAAACACTGAGATTGGTAGGGAAAAAGTGGTTCAATGGCTAAGGCTCTAACAGGGAATTTTACACAATGGAAAGCAAGATTAGGGTTTGCACAATTGGATCAAAGGGACTCACCAATATGAGAAAAAGTCTTTAAATCTCATGGACATAGACAAATTTTTTTATCAAGAACGAAATAGAACACCTGAATATTTGACACATGGGAATTTTGAGAAACAAAGGATGCGTAGAGTGTGGCTACTGTGTAAAATTTATGTAGCAATGGACATAGTTTGCATAGCGGATGGACGGAACTTGTGTAGCATGGGATTCTTGTGATTTTTCTATCGTAAAGGACTCTAATTGATGGCAGAGAGTATTTTTCATGAAAAATGGGAGGGGAAGATATTCACATACCAAGCAAACCCGATTTGAAATCATGATTAGATTATTTTGGAATGACATGACTATTTGGGTAGTGCCAACCTTTGCACAGTGAATTTACACATCGTGTGAACTATATGACTCCCTACTTCTCATAACATGTCATTATGTTCCATGAAATCTTTTTTGTTAGGAACCAAATATCAATATAGAATAGAGAAACCCAAGAATAAGTACTCAACACCTTGAAAAAGAGACAAATTTAGATAATAAGCCTCTTCGAGGGGTTAACCTCCTTATGCCCACATAAATGTCCAAATACCAGATGATTCCAAATGAAAATGTCTCCTTGGTATATAGAGGAGACTAGGAGGTATAATTACAACTAATGGACTAAAGCCAACATAAATATGCCCTGATTAAGGGGTAATGAGCCACTATTTAGGGCTTAACATGCCCCTCCCCTTGAGACAAGTGTTGTCCATAATGCTTGATTAACTATGGATTATTTTGTATGAAAGACTCATCTTCCCAAGTGGAATCTTCAGCCGATAGTTTCCTCCATTTAATGAGATACTCTGAAATGGATCTATTCCTCAGATGGTGAATTCTTGTGTCAGTGATGGCTTCAAGATCCAATAGGATTTTTCCTTCCTCTTCGAGTTCTAGCAATATAGTTTGAACTAGGATCTTGTCACCTATAACCTTCTTTAAGCATTAAACATGGAAAACTGGGTGAACTCGTGAAGATGTAGGCAACTTCAATTTGTATGCCACAGTACCAATATTTTGCAACACCTTATAAGGTCCATAGTACTTTGGTGATAATTTATTATCCTTCTTTGATTTCTTGAGGGACATTTGTTTGTATGGTTGTAGTATTAAAAACACCCAATATCTTACTTCAAAACTTCTTTCACTATGTAACACCCTGTTTCCCCCAGTCTGTAAATATAACTATATTGGTCGAGGAACTATGGAAAACTTAAAAGTGTGAATGTTTGATTTGATGGACCTTGTGTAGAAGGTCGATACATGTAAATCCTGTTATTTTAATGGATGATGGAAATGTGTTGCATAAATGATGAGAAGGGGATGTGCTAAGAAAGAACACGATTTCTAATGAAAAGGCGGTGGAGGGGACCCAGAATGGTTGTGTTAACCTTGACCAAACCAGTACTATGCTGGTTTTAAGTGCTCAAGATCAAAACAACCCTGTGACCCAAAATGAATTAAAGTCGGGATGGTAGGTGGGAAGACCTCCTCAAGAGTTAATAAGGGGATGGGGTAGACCACCCATATGTAAGGCTTCCAGACCTGAACATGGAATGGGGATTCAAGCCACACGCAATCTTGCTGAGGAAGGAAAGAAAGGAAGCGTGGTGGTGGACAGAGGGAGACCTGGGAAGAATGTAGAGACGAGAGCAAAAACTCTCGGGTCCAAGGAGGGATTGAAAGTGAAAAGTGAGTTCTGATCACATGGGATAGAGATTGAGTCAGGAGAAGGACAGTAACCTTCATCCTCATCTATTCCTGCATAAGGAAAAGGAGAGTAACCTTTTTCCCTAACTATTGTTGAGCTAGAAGTGAATCTCAATGCATCGTGGCCTAAGCTTGGGGGTTTCCAGTGATAAATCCATCGAGAGTGACTGAGCCTATGGTTGGGTGGAAACAAGAACCCCTCTTAGAAATCACATAACGCCTTATGGTTCTGATAATTGCTTTTATGCCTTGTGCTTTGAATTGGAAATAATGAATTTCATGCTTGTATTTTATATGCCTAAAATGATCCCTATACTGAATGATTAAGTTAGAAGTATTCATTCATTCCTTGAGAACTTTAATATCTTCTTGATTTCTTTATGCACTAGTTTAATCCCTCAGAAGCACCTCCTAGAGAAAAAATTTCATCGTCCTAGAGTCGTGTGAGTACTTTCTGATTGTGCAGAGGTTGAACCCCACAATCACTGTGAGGACAGAGTCCCATAAGCTCCAGAGAGGTAGTACGTGTATGCACGAGCTCTCTGTGAGGTAAGAAGAGACCGAGAACCAATTAGGTGCTAGAATTGATGAAGGAGCACAAGATTTGTGCAGAAGACCCTTCTAAGTGTTAAGTCAAGGAGAAAGAGTGCAACGCTTTTAAGTCCTTCATAACTGATGAAGCTCAGGAAGGATAGTGATATTCAAGTAATGAAAGGGAATAACCTTTCGTTTGGGAGATGAATGAATGATATTTTTTCTGGAGGATCCACGGTCTGTCATGACCATTAGATTTGAAGAAGGAGAGCAGGCATTAATGCCTCGACCACTTCAGTCTTCGCAAGTTCACACATCAGGAGATTTGCGTGTTAACACGGTTAAGTCTTCTAAAATATGATGACATGAAATAACCTGAACTGTAGATCTAAGGATCTATCGGGACCCTCCTTGACCGTTGGATTTGGTGCTTCGAAATATCGACATTTAGGAAGTTGAGAATGTAGATGAATTTATGACTTGGAGGTCGCAAGTCGCTAGATCCCGACATCATCAGAACCATCCATCAAAAGGGATGCGTGGCGAGAGATCAACGTTTCACTGACTCATAGGAGGAAAAAATCAAAGGGGAGAATAGTGAGAACTCATGAGGCTCGAGTTCATGATTTGACAATGGTCGTCAGATCTAGAGGAGTGTGAGCCATTTATTTGCTGCTCCAAAATATCAGTATTTCGGGAGTTAGGAGAATGGAGGTGAATCGTATCAAGAGTTTTCGATACGTGAAATTGCAATGTGATCTGGACTGTCGGATTAGGAGAGTCTAGGTGACTTACATGCAAGGACCCAATACTCGATTTCACAACATGCCTTTCGATTAGGCTTGTTTTCACAAGTAACGGTCATGTGGAGGAGGATATAGGAGGAGCTAGCATGTGCTAGGCCCCTATCAGGATTTCAGAGGTTGGGGAGAGTTGGGGTGATCCGCATGTAGAATACTTGACATGCAAAGTCACAAAATTCTTTTTGGGTATGTGGGTGGTCACAGCCTGTGGCCGCATGAGAGAAACTTGCGTCTGGTGCTTGTTCGCAGAGGTTGAGTTTCAAAAAGAACTAATCTGGTCTGTAGATAAGAAGGGCACATATTTGAATCATCGATTTTGGATGTTATCGTCAAGATCATGAGATTGAAAATCCTATAGCTTTGTGGGGAAAGGAGGTATGAGGATTTTAAGATGTTGAGGGTGGACTGCAATTCAAACTGTGGTTTTGTCAAGAGGACACGTGGAGGGGGTGAGAGCATTACAGGTCCAAAAATAGTTTGACCCCAAACCTCTTGTGGTTGTGCCTGAAATCGCATTGTCATCGCCAAGGTCACATCAAGAGAGGGGGCTTATCAAACAAAAGGAGCTAACGCCCGACACTCTGATTTTTCACAGCATGATGAAATGGAAGGTCGTGGGTGCCCTTAAACCTACACCAATAGACCTAAAGGTTATGCATTTAACTATAGAATGAGACCATCAAGGTCTCAGAGAATTGTTTCACTTCAGAATTGGAGATCCTCAATAAGGAATTCAGATCGTTTCCCTGACTTTCTAAATTATGAACCATGAATGGAGATTTTGTCCTTTAAGAAAAGAGAAAAAAAAAATATATTCCTCGTCGTGTGTGTGTTACAAATTGGTATCAATGCATGTTTACAACACTTGACCTGCTTGGGCTCATGGATGAGTCACTTAAAAATTCTATGTAGATTACTTTTAAAGGAACGACACTCTACCTTACCTCTTTCTTAAAAGATCTGATTTAAAAATGTTAGTAAAGAAAATAATGAATTTCCTACTATGTGTATGCATTTAAGACATTGATCCATGTATTGTTCATAAAATAATAGATTTTTAGCTAACAATAAGTGTTTTTGGCAACACTCGAGTAGTCATTGAATCACGGGAAAACTCCAATACTAAGGGATGGTGAAGTGTCATGAAGTGGGGGATGGATCCCACAATAGAGACAAAGAATATGATGAAAGGAGTTTGGTGGAAACCCATCTATATCTGACTGAAACTGTAAGGAGCCTCAGGGCCTAGTTACAGAGTTTCAAGGTTGAAAATGAGAGATTGATAAAGAAGCAAGAGAAACAAATAGAAATTAACACAGTCTTACTACAGATCTTATCCAACATACAAACACAACTACAACACGAACCTGCAACCAGTCATGCAGACCGACAACACAAGAAGTGAAGTCAGAGTCCACTTGAGACCCGAAAACATGACCTCATAAGTGACCCCACTGGGAGAAGTACCCTGAAGAATGTCCAACCTGGAGGTAGAGGAAACTCATTGGGAGAGTCCTGTGGAAAGGAGGCTGACAACTCTAAAGGATCTTCTAGTAGCAGGGCTAGCTTGCATGCTCAGATAAAGGAAAGAAATGGAAGCATTCAAAAACCCATGGTCCTGAAGAGTTCAAGAAATCCAAACCACCCTCTTTCGATGGAGATATTAAGAAGGGAGAAGAGGTAAAAGATTGGATGCTTGGCTTAAAGAATTATTTCAGAGTCCATGACTACTCTGAAAACTTGAAGGCTCGAATAGCCATCTTCAACCTGAATGGAAAGGCTTCCATATGGTGGGAAGACCTTAAGAATGTGAAAGGATTCCATGAGAAGGGCTTGTCATGGAAACAATTTGATAAATACTTCAGGAAGCAGTATCTGTCAGAAAAATACATGGATGGGAAAACTAAGTAATTCTATGAACTCTGACTAGGGTAGCTCACCATAAAGGAATTTTCCAATAAATTCCTTGAACTACTGAGGTGTGTACCCTACATAAAAGATGAAAAATAAAAAATTCAGCGATTCATTAGTGGGTTACCTCAAACCTATCGGGATAGTATTGATTTTCACAAACCAAGGACCTTATAAGAATCTATCTGGAAGGTGAGGTATTGTTATGAACAGTTTGAGAGAAAGACAAGACCTCACAAGGACTAGAAGAAGAAGAGTAGTGTGGGATTCCACAAGAAAATGTTTAACTCATCAAGATTTAAGAACTATGGAAAATATTATAGAGGGATACTTTATGATAGAAGTGTATATCAACAAAATTTCCCCTCTCGAAGTGGAAATAAACCCTTTTAGATAGTCCCAACAAAGACCAATAACCTAAAGAAGGAACCCTTAAAATGTTGGGGTTGTGGAGAAAATCATAGATTGAGGGACTACTCACGCAAATAACAAAACAGTAAGGGGGTGTACAATATCCAATAAGCTACCACTATCAATTATGTGGCTAGGAGCATGCCATGAATCTGTGAAGCCCTAGACAATAATCAAGCCAACCACCAAGCTTCAGTAGTGGAGATGGAAGGTATGATCGCCAACCATCCAATTTCTATTTTAATTGACCCAGGTTCTAATTTGAAATATGTAGCCCCTCAAACTACCAATAAGTGTAAATTGCAACCAATTAGACATGTTAAACCATGGTTGGTACAACAAGCCACTGGGGCCAAAAGAAAGGTGAAGAGGCCATACTAGCCTGCTAATTCATCATGGGTGAATTTCCCACCTGAGCGACCCTTAACATACTTCCTCTAGGATCTTATGATCTTTTGATTGGTATGGATTGGTTGGTTGCTTATAAAACTAAAATGGACTATTATCATAAAACTTTAGACTGTTTAAATGAAGAAGGGAGAAGATGACCCTCCAAGGGATTTAGAATCCTATCTCAGTGAGACAAATATCGACCCTTCAAATGAAGAAGTATTGTAGAAAAGGGTGTTCCTTATATGCATTACAGGTTTTGGAATCTGTTGAGGATGAAAAAACAAACCTAGAGGACCACCCCATATTAAAAGAATACAAGGATGTATTCCTAAAAGAAGTACCAGGTCTACCTATGATAAGGGATATTGACTTCTCGATAGAAATTACACTAGGAGCGGTACCTGCATATAGAACACCATAAAGATTGAGCATGCTAGAGCTGGTTGAGCTCAAGCTACAACTAAAGGAGATGATGGAAAAATGCTACATCTGACCCAGTGTATCTCTGTGGGGAGTGCCCATCTTGTTTGTGCAAAAGAAATATGGCACACTCTGACTGTGCATAGATTACAAACAACTCAATAAGGAAACCATAAAGAACAAGTACCCCTTACCAAGAATTGATGACCTGCTCAACCAATTGGGAAGCATCCATATTTTCGAATATCTACCTAAGGTATGGCTACCATCAAGTCTGGATTAAGGATTAAGACATCCACAAAATAGCCTTTAGGATGAGGTATGGTCACTATGAATTCATGGTGGTGTCGTTTGGGTTAACCAATTCCCCCGCCACTTTTATGTGCTTGATGAATAATGTACTCAACAAATGCTTGGACAAATTTGTGTTGGTTTTCATTGAAAATATCCTAATATACTCCAAGAACAGGTAGGATCACGAAGAACATATTAGAATCGTATGTCAAGTACTAAGAGAGCATCAACTCTACACTAATTTTAGCAAGTGTGATTTCTTTCAGAAGCAAGTCCATTACTTAGGCCATGTCATATCTAAGGAAGGGGTGGTAGTAGACCCTAAGAAGATTAGATCCATTATGGAATGTCCTACCCTAAAATATGTATCCAATATTAGGTCCTTCATGGGCTTAGCAGGATACTATAGAAGGTTCATAAAAGGATTTTGCAAGATTGGCTATCCAATCATTGGCCTTCAGAAAAATGGGATCAAATTCATTTGGACATCAAAATGTGGAGAAATATTTTAGGAACTGAAATACCTCCTGATCCATGCACCCATGCTAAATATTACAGACCTGGATAATGATTTGATTGTGTGTATATGTGCCTACAAGGAAGGACTCAGAGGAGTCCTTATGAAAGAGGGATGTGTAATTTTCTACACATCCAGGAAATTAAAGAAGCATGAAATCAATTATATGACCCATGACCTACAATTGGTTGCCATAGTACATGCTTTAAAAATGTGGAGGCACTACCTCCTGGGAAGGAGATTTGTGCTTATGATAGACCATTGTGGATTGAGGAACATGTTTGATCAACCAAATCTCAATGCTAGGAAAGCTATGTGGGTGGCTCTTCTTAGTGATTTTTATTTCAAAATAAAACACATCAAAGGAAAGGAAAATAGGGTGGTTGATGCCCTTAGCAGAATTGTAAAAATGATTCATCTGGCAACAGTAAGCACCTTTGAAACGGATGTCAGGGAAAGAGTCAGAAATTCACAAGAGACAGATTCATTCTTCAAGACCATGGCCTCATTCCTAAGACAAGATCCTACAGGGCTGAAGTATGAAGGCTACCAGATGCTCAAGGGAGGGCTACTAACTTACAGAAATAGATTGTATATTCCCAACTGTGATGACTTGAAGAGGTTCATAATGGATAAACTACATAAGAAACCATATACTGGTCACCTGAGATATCAGAATATGATCATAGGCACTAGGAAAAAATTCTATTGGCTTGGGTTGAAGAAATACATAGCTAACTATCTAGCTAAGTGCCTAGAAAGCCAACAAGTTAAGGGAGAGCACCGAAATCTAGCAGGATTATTACAGCCCCTATCGATACCATAATGGAAATGGGAAACCATATCCATGGATTTCATCACCAGATTACCAAAGTTGACCAAGAAAAATGATTCCACCATGGTCGTGGTGGAAAAAATGAGTAAGTCTGATCATTTCATTCCCATCAAATCAACTTGCAAGGCCATCGATATTGCCAACATATTCATGAAGGAGATATTTAGACTGCATGGCATGCCCAAGGAAATTGTATCTGAACGAGATACCAAGTTTACTTTGAACTTTTGGAAATCCCTAATGGCCAGTTTGGAGACAAATTGTTATTTAGCACAACTTATCACCCCCAAGCCAATGGAAAAACAGAAAGAGTGAACCAAATAGTAGAAGACATGCTAAGGATTCATGTAATGCATCAGCCTAATAAGTGGGAAGACTACCTACCATTGGTAGAGTTTTCCTACAACAACGGTTATCAAGAATCCTTGAAGATGAGAACTTTTGAAGTCATATATGGTAGACAGTGAAAGATTCCAATCAACTGGAGAAATCCAGTGGAAAGAATTACAATCTGACCTGAGATGCTGAAAGAAATGGAACAACAAGTGTTTCAGATAAGACAAAATATGAAGATTTCTAAGGATAGAAAGAAAAGTTACGCCGACAGAAAGAGAACTCCCAGAGAGTTCAAGATCGGAGACCATGTCTATCTCACAGTTATACCCAGGAATATTTCACTAAGAATGGGAGCCTGTGCCAAGTTGGAATCTCGGTATTGTGGAAATTTGAAGTCTTAGATACAATGGGGCATGTATCCTATAGGATAGCACTTCCTCCCACAGTAAAGGCACATAATGTTTTTCATGTTTCATTACTGAAGAAATATGTACATGATGCTAATCATATAATTGATTGGTCTATGATCCAAGTGGAGATGGAGGGATAATTCTTGCCAGAACCCCAATGCATATTAGACAAGAAGGAAACCTCACTTAGGAACCAAAACATTTCATAGGTCAAGGTGCAATGGAAACACTTTGGCCTAGATGAGGTTACGTGGGAAATGGAAGATGCCATGAGATAGGCATATCTGATTTTGTTTACTTATGTACATACATATCATGTTGATAGATAGAACATCGAGGATGATGATTCCTTTAAAGGGGAGGGAATTTTAACACCTTGTTTCCCCCAGCCTATAAATATAACTATATGGTCTAAGGAACTATGGAAAACTTAAAAGTGTGAATGTTTGATTTGATGGACCTTATGTAGAAGGTCAATGAATGTAAATCCTATTATTTTAATGGATGATGGAAACATGTTTCATAACTTCTAAGAAGGATATGTGCTAAGAAAGACCATGATTGCTAATGAAAAGGTGGTGGAGGGGACCCAGAATGGTTGTGTTAACCTCCATCGAATCAGTACTATGCTAGTTTTAATTGCTCAAGATTAGAACAACCCTATGACCCGAAATGATTTATAGTCAGGCTAGTAGGTGGGAATACCTTCTCAATATTTAATGAGAGGATGGGGTAGACCACCCATATGTAAGGCTTCTAGACCTTATCACGGAATGGGGATTCAAGCCACACACAATCTTGTTGAGGAAGGAAAGAAAGGAAGCGTGGTGGTGGACAGAGGGATACCTATGAAGAATGTAGAGACAAGAGTGGAAACTCTCAGGTCCAAGGAGGGATTGAAAGTGAAAAGTGAGTTTTGATCATAGGGGATAGAGACTGAGTCAGGAGAAGGAGAGTAACCTTTGTCCTCATCTACTCCTATATAAGCAGAAGGAGAGTAACCTTTGTTCCTAACTTCCGTTGAGATGGAAATGAATCTCAAAGCATTGTGGCCTAATCTTGGGGGTGGCCAATGAAAAATCCATCAGGAGTGACTGAGACTATGATTGGGTGGAAATGAGCACCCCTCTCAGTAGTCGCATCGTTCTTTATGGTTCTGATAAGTGTTTTTATTCCTTATGCTTTGAATTGGAAATAATGAATTGCATGTTTCTATTTTATATGCCTAAAATGATCCCTGTATTGAATGATTAAGTTAGAAGTATGCATTCGTTCCTTGAGAACTTTCATATCTTCTTGATTTCCTTGTGTGCTAGTTTAATCCCTCGGAAGCACCTCCCAAAGAAATTCGTCACCATCCTAGAGTCGTGTGAGTACTTTCTGATTTGGCGGAGGTTGAACCCTGCAATCACTACGAAGACATAGTCCCATAATCTCAGGAGAGGTAGTACATGTATGAATAGGCTCTCTATGAGGTAATCAGAGACCGAGAACCACTTAAGTGGTATACTTGATGAAGGAGTGCAAGAGGTGTGCAAAATACCCTTCTAAGTTTTAAGTCCAGGAGAAAGAGCACAACGCTCTTAAGTCCTTCATAACTAATGAAGATCAGGAAGGATAGAGAGATTAAAGTAACGAAAGGGAATACCCTTTCATTTGGGAGATGAAAAAATGAGATTTGTTTAGGAGGATACAAGGTCTATCAAGGCCGTTAGATTTGAAGAAGGAGAGCGGGCGTTAATGCCTCAACCATGTTAAGAACCAAATATCAATATAGCATAGAAAAACCTCAGAATAAGTACTCAATGCCTTGAAAAGAGAGAATTTCAGATAATAAGCCTCTTCGAGGGGGAAACCTCCTTTTACCCCACATAAATGTTCAAGTACAAGATGATTCCAAATGAAAATGTTTCCTTGGTATATATAGGAGACTAGGAGGTATAATTACAACTAATGGAATAAAGATGACATAAGTAAAATAACATTACTAATGCAATATGGCCCAATTAAGGGGTAATGAGACAATATTAGGGCTTAACATGCCCCTCCCCTTGAGACAAGTGTTGTCCGCAATGCTTGAGTAACTCTAGATGCTTCTGTATAAAAGACTCATCTTCCCAAGTGGAATATTTAGTCGGTGGTTTCCTCCATTTAATGAAATAATCTGAAATGGATATATTCCTCAGCTGGTGAATTCTTGTGTCAGTGATGGCTTTAGGCTCCAATATGATTTTTCCTTCCTCGTCAAGTTCTAGAAATATAGTTTGAATTGGGATCTTGTCACCTATAACCTTCTTTAAGCATGAAACATGGAAAACTGGGTGTACTCATGAAGATGCAGGCAACTCCAATTTGTATGCCATAGTACCAATATTTTTCAACACCTTATAAGGGCCATAGTACTTTGGTGATATTTATTATCCTTCTTGGCTTGCTTGAGGGACGTCTATTTATATGGTTGTAGTCTTAAAAACACCCAATCCCCTACTTCAAAACTTCTTTCACTACGATGTTGATCTGGTTGTTGTTTCATGCGATTTTGTGCCATGGTCAGGTTGTTTTAAGATTTGGAGAACTTGTTGTTGATTCTCAATGTGATCTTCCACTGCTTGAATCTCAGATTTTTATTTTAGAGAAGAAGTGATGGAAGGAGGGTGGTATCCATAGAGTTCCATAACGGGTGTCATTTTTGTTGCAGTATGAAAGGAAGTGTTATACCACCATTCTTCCAAGGGTAACCATTTGAACCATTATGTTTGTTTATCAGAGACAAAGCAACGAAGGTATCCTTCCAAACATTTGTTCACTATCTCAGTTTTTCCATCAGATTGAAGATGATAGGATGAGATATGAGCCAATTGAGTACCCAAACAAGAAAATAATTCTATCCAAAAATGTCCAGTGAATATGGGATCTCTGTCACTTACAATAATCTTTGGGCTGCCATGTAGCTTTTGATCACTTACCCTCTTTAGGTCCGATAGACCAATTTGGTCTTAGTGTATGTTAATCATCATCATCATCATCATCGTCATCATCTTGGTTACCCATTTTTGTTGTTCTTATGAAGATAGTCTTTGTTCCAAGAAGTGTTTAAGACTATCATGATCTATTTTGACCTTGAAGTGCCTACCTATTAGGTAAGGACGTCATTTCTTCAATGCATGTAGTATTTCCATAATTTCCTTCTCATAAATGGGTTTTTGTAAGTCCTTTCTATTGAGTGGTCGACTTTCAAAAGCTAGGGGCCTTCCTTCTTTCATTAGGACAACACCAATTCTATTTCCCGAGGCATGACATTCCACAATAAAGGTTTTTGTGAAGTCTGGAGTGGTCAAGACAGGAGATTTACACATCACCTATTTAAGTTGTTCAAAAGCTTTTGTTGCCTCTGGAATCCATGAAAATGCATCCTTCTTAGTTAGTTCCATTAAAGGTGCTGCTACTCTTCCATAGTGTCGAACAAGCTTGCGGTAGTAACCTGTCAAACCCAAAAATCCTCTAAGATTCTTCAATGTTTTGGGAATCGGCCAGTCCATCATGGCCTTAATATTGTTAGGGTCTACCTTGACACCTTCATGAGATATAATATGACCCAAATACTCTACCTCCTTCACTCCAAAGAAACATTTGGATGGTTTGGCATATAGTTGTTGATTCTTTAGTAGTTGTAGCACCTTATCAGTATGTCGCACATGGTCCTCCCAAGACTTTCTATAGATTAGTATATCATCAAAAAATACTAACACAAATTTTTGAAGGAAGGGATTGAAAATGGAATTCATCAACCCTTGGAATGTGGAAGCTGCATTTGTAAGGCCAAAAGGCATGACCAAAAATTCATAATGGCCTTCATGAGTTCGGAATGTTGTTTTTGGGATATCTTCTTCCTTCATTCTAATCTGATGATACCATGAATGGAGATCCAATTTTGCGAAATAAATTTCTCCAAGTAGTTCATATAACAATTCATCGATGACGAGAATGGGAAACTTATCTTTAATAGTGATCTTGTTGAGCTCTCTATAATCTGGACACATACGCCATGAGCTATATTTCTTGAATACCATTACCACTGGTGTAGAGTAACAACTTTGGCTAGGTCTAATAATGCCAACCTCTAACATTTCTTCAACCATGCACCCAATTTCACTCTTTTTTGCATAAATATGTCTGTATGGACTGATGTTAGGAGGAACACTCCTAGGAATTAGGTGAATTTCATGATCATTATTTCGAGTGGGTGGAAGACCTTTGGGAATATCTTCAAATAATTTGGAATTCTTATCAATGATCCCTTGGATATCTTGAGGAATAGATGGCTTAGATGTTTGAACATCTAGTGAGCATAGTTGTGCAATAACTCCTTGATGCCCCTTTTTCAATAATTTTGTCATGCCATTAGAGCTTATCACCTCACCGAGTTTCCCTGTGATACCTCTTAACTCAATTTCTTTTCCTTCCAATGAAAATTTCATGAAAATTTCTTGAAAATTAAAAGCCATTGTTCCTAATGATTGTAACCATTGGATTCCTAGTACAACATCAGCACCACCCATGGGTAT
>ML786403.1:548026-564009 GCA_009831015.1 Picea engelmannii | reverse complement strand
TTCTCAATGTGCTCGGTAACTGAACCCTTTTGCTTGAGATTTATCAATTGGCTAAAGAAGGTATTGCTCCTTGTATCCTCATAGTGTGCTATCATTTATTCCATGAAAATTGTCCAAGTGACAAGTGATTTGCGAGAACAAAGTCATCGATACCATACAAATTGATTGGGTTATAAATATAAAGAAGCAATTCGTACCTTTTGTGTATGTGGCACATTATGTAGATCAAAGAATTTCTCTATCTAAAGTATCCATGTGATTGGGTCCTTGCCATCAAACTTCCTCATATCGATCTTAGGAACATGGTTGGTATTCAAACCAAACTTGGAGTTTATCCATTCTTGATTCACCATCCTTGTGTCCTCATCATGAATTTCATGGGATACATTTTCACTTTTAGGTGTCCTCTCTATTAGGAATTTTTTCAATCCTTCCATGATCTCCCCTTTTAAACCATCCATCTTAGTATCCAACTTAGCTTCCATTGAATCCATCATCTCTTGTAGTTCATCTTTGGTTACTGTCTTCTTTTGTAAATCATTTATGTCCCTACTCATTTCTTCACCTTCATCAAGAGTCCAAGTAGGATTGTCTGGAGGCTTATTTGTTGTTGAAGTACCCTTTTTTGGTGGCATGTTGGCCAAGTATCACTTTAAACCTTGATTTTGAGGTGGTTCTACTAGACAATCTTCGTTTTATTGTATCTCCAGATTTTTGGCCCTTCTAAGTATGAACTTTTATTTTTTGTAGTTCTCTTATAGTTCTTCTCTTCAATGACATAGGTCTGATAAAAATTGGATGTGCCAAGTGGAATTTATGGTAACTTCCTTGCAACTTGTTGATTTTTGGCCTTTCCAGGAGATCTCACTTATATAGAGTTCCCCACACAAAATCACTGATATCAAATTCTGAAACTTGTTCCAGAACTACTGTGGGCTGTCCACTATCCAATGAAACTAATCTCACTCAATTTGGATACTCTAGGAAGAATTTATGATTGTTTTACCTGAAACACTTGCTTGAGACTAGTCAATAGGACTAGTCCGATACCCTATCTTTCACAAGGTGTATCGAAAAATTTAAGATGATCCAGAATCTAAAATTGCTACCACATATACCTTACTAATTTTGGAGAATATCCTCTATATTTCAGGGTCTGAAACATTACAAAAAAAATTTAATAGTGAAAATTATGCAATGACACAATTCAGGATGATTCCAGAACCCTATATTACAAAGGTTGTATCTACAAAAGTATAAGGCCTCAGGAGATGCACTTTTAACCCAACATACCTTGATATGTCTACTAAATATGCTCCAAGAATTTCTTTCTGAATCGTTGTAGAAACAAAGTTGTAGTGAAAATTCCACGGTGTCTCAAATGTAGTAGCGAAACCCCAAGACCGTGAGCTCTGATACCATATGTTAAGAACCAAATATCAATATAGCATAGAAAAACCTCAAAATAAGTACTCAACACCTTGAAAAAGAGATAATTTCAGATAATAATCCTCTTCAAGGGGGCAACCTGATTTTACCCCACATAAATGTTCAAGTACAAGATGATTCCAAATGAAAATGTCTCCTTGGTATATATAGGGGACTAGGAGGTATAATTACAACTAATGGAATAAAGTCGACATAAATAAAATAAAATTACTAATGTAATATACCCTAATTAAGGGGTAATGAGCTAATATTAGGGCTTAACAGACCACTTCAGTCTTCGCAAGTTCGCACATCGGGAGATTCACGTGTTAACAAAGTCAAGTCTTCTGAAATCCAATGACACGAAATAACCTGAACCGTAGATCTAAGGATCTATCAAGACCCTCCTTGACTGTTGGATTTGGTGCTCTAAAATATCAACATTTTGGAAGTCAAGAATGTGGAGGAAGTTGTGACTTGGAGGTCGCAAATCTCTAGATCCTGACATCATCATAACCGTCCATCGGAAGGGACGCGTGGCGAGAGATCAATGTTTCGTTGACTTGTAGGAGGAAAAATTCAAAGGGGAGAATGGTGAGAAATTGTGACGCCTGAGTTCATGATTTGACAGTGGCTGTCAGATCCAGAGGAGCATGAGCCATTGATTTGGTGGTCCGAAATATCAGTATTTTGGGATTCAGGAGAATGACAGTGAATCGTATCAGGAGTTTCTGATACGTGAAATTGCGACGCAATATGGACTATTGGATCGGGAGAGTCGAGGTGAATCACATGCAAGGACCCAATACGTGATTTCATGACGTGCCTTCCAATTAGTATTATTTTCACAGGTAATGGTCATGTGGAGGAGGATAAAGGAGGAGCTAGCATGTGTTAGGCCCTTGTCAGGATTTCAGAGGTTGGGGAGAGTCAAGGTGACCCACATGTAGAATACTCGACATACAAAGTCTCAAAACTCCTTTTGGGTAGGCAAGCAATCACAACCCATGGTCGCATGAGAGAAACTTGTGTCTGGTGCTTGTTTGCACAGGCCGAGTTTTAGAAAGAACTAATATGGTCCATAGATAATAAGGGCACAGATTTTGAATTATCAATTTTGGATGTTATCGTCAACATAGTGAGATCGACGATCCTTTAGCTTTGCGGGGAAAGGAGCTATGAGGAGTTTAAGATATTGAGGGTGGACCGCAATTCAAACCATGGTTTCGTCAAGAGGACATGTGGAGGAGATGAGAACATTGCGGGCCCAAAAACAGTTTGATGCCAAACCGATCGTGGCTATGCCCATAATTGCATGGTCATCGCCAAGGTCACATCCAGAGAGGGGGATATCAAACCAAAGGAGCCAACGCCCGACACTCTAAGTTTTTGTAGCAGGGAAAAATGGAAGGTCGTGGGTGCCCTTAAACCTGCACCAAGAGACTGAAAGGTTCTATGTTTAACTATAGAAAGAGACCATGAAGGTCTTAGAGAATTATTTTTCTTCAGAATTGGGGATCCTTGACAAGGAATTCAAACTAGTTCCCTGACCTTCCAATTTAGGAACCATGAATGGAGATTTTGTCCTTTAATAAAAGAGAAAAATAAATAAATTATTCCTCTTCGTGGGTGTGTTACACACTACGGTGTTGATCTTCTTGTTATTTCATGCAATTCTGTGCCATGGTAAGGTTTTCCTTTAATATTTGGAGAACTTGTTGTTGATGCTCGATGTGATATTACACTTCTTGAACCTTAGATTTTTCTTTTAGAGAAGAAGTGATGAAAGGAGGGTGGTATCCATAGAGTTCCATAAATGGTGTCATTTTTGTTGCAGTATGAAAGGAAGTGTTATACCACCATTCTTCCAAGGGTAACCATTTGAACCATTATGTTTGTTTATCAGAGAAAAAGCAAGGAAGGTATCCTTCCATAAATTTGTTCACTATCTCAGTTTTTCCATCAGATTGAGGATGATAGGATGAGCTATGAGCCAATTGAGTACCCAAACAATAAAATAATTTTTTCCAAAAATGTCCAGTGAAGATGGGATCTCTGTCACTTACAATAATCTTTGGGCTGCCATGTAGCTTTTAAACTGTCTCCATGAATGCAGTGGCAACTGTACTGGCTTTGAAGGGATGAGAGAGAGTGCACAAAAGTGTGCATACTTGGTCAGTCTATTAACAATCACCATAATGACACTCTTTCCTTTAGACTTCAGTAACCCTATGATGAAATCCATGGAAACCTCCTCCCAGTGCTGACTTGGGATGGGTAATGGTTGTAAAAGACTTGGGGTCTTAATTTTTTCCACCTTATTTTGTTGGCAAACCAAAAATTCTGCCACAAACCTTTGAACATCAGTTTTAAGTCCATCCCCAAAAAATCCTTCTTGACCCTATGGTAGGTTTTCAAAAATCCTGAGTGGCCTCCTACTGGAGAGGTGTGCAATTCCAATAGTACCTTTTGTTTGAGTTGGGAGTTCTTACATAAATATAAGCAATCTTTGTACCATAGTGAATTAGTTTTCCATGTAAATGTATTTGATCTACTGGAATCCTATTGCAACCTTTGAATGAGATTCCACACTTTTTCTTCATTCTTCCATTCATCCCTTGCTTCTATTATCCAAACGGGTTGGATGACCAATATAGCATAGAGAAATGCCTCAACATCTTCATCCTTTCTTGAGAGTGCATTTGCCACAACATTTTTCTTCCCTTTTTTATAGATGATTTCAAAATCATAACCCAATATCTTAGTTACCCATTTTTGTTGTTCTTCTGAAGATAGTTTTTGTTTGAATAAGTATTTAAGACTATCATGATCTATTTTGATCTTGAAGTGCCTACCTATTAGGTAAGGATGCCATTTCTTCAATACATGTAGTATTTCCATCATTTCCTTCTCATAAATGGGTTTGTGTAAGTCCTTTCCCTTGAGTGGTCGAATTTCAAAAGCCAGGGGCCTTCCCTCTTGCATTTGGACAACACCAATTCCATTTCCCAAGACATCACATTCCACAATAAAGGTTTTTGTGAAGTATGGTGTGGTCAAGACAGGAGCTTTGCACATCACCTCTTTAAGTTGTTCAAAATCTTTATTTGCCTTTGGATTCCATGAAAATGCATCCTTCTTAGTAATTGTCGTTAAAGGTGTTTCTATTCTTCCATAGTGTCGAACAAACTTGTGGTAGTAACCTGTCAAACCCAAAAATCCTCTAAGATTCTTCAATGTTTTAGGAATCGGCCAGTCCAACATGGTGTTAATCTTGTTAGGGTATATCTTGACACCTTCATGAGATATAATATGACCCAAATACTCTACCTCCTTCACTCCAAAGAAAAATTTGGATGGTTTGGCATATAGGTGTTGCTCCTTTAGTAGTTGTGGCACCTTGTCAACATGTTACACATGATCCTCCCAAGACTTGCTATAGATTAGTATATAATCAAAAAATACTAACACAAATTTTCTAAGGAAGGTCTTGAAAATGGAATTCATCAACCCTTGGAATGTGGAAGGTGCATTTGTAAGGCCAAAAGGCATGACCAAAAATTCATAATGGCCTTCATGAGTTCAAAATGTTGTTTTTGGGATATCTTCTTCCTTCATTCTGTTCTGATGATACCCTGAATGGAGATCCAACTTTGTGAAATATATTTCTCCATGTAGTTCATATAACAATTCATCAATGACGGGAATGGGAAACTTATCCTTAATAGTGATCTTGTTGATCTCTCTATAATCTGGACATATACACCATGAGCCATATTTCTTGAATATCATTACCACCGATGTAGAGTAAGAACTTTGACTAGGTCTAATAATTCCATCCTCTAACATTTCTTCAACCATGTGTTCAATTTCACTCTTCTATGCATAAGGGTATATGTATGGCCTGATGTTAGGATGAACACTCCCAGGAATTAGGTGAGTATCATGATCATGATTTTGATTGGGTGGAAGACCTTTGGGAATAACTTCAAATACTTTGGAATGATTATCAATGATCCCTTGGAGATCTTGAGGAATAGATGGCTTAGATGTTTGAACATCTAGTGAGCATCGTTTTTCAATAAAACCTTGATCCGTCTACTAAATATCCTCTAATTTGTTTCTTCTGAAGAATTATATAAAAAAGGTTATAGAGAAAATGCCAAGGTGTCTCATATGTAGCATAGAAACCCCAAGACCTTCAACTATGATTCCATATGTTAGGAACCAAATATCAATATATCATAGAAAAACCTCATAATAAGTACTCAACACCTTGAAAAAGAGAGAAATTCAGATAATAAGCCTCTTCGAGGGGGAAACCTCCTTATGCCCACATAAATGTCCAAATACTAGATGATTCCAAATGAAAATGTATCCTTGGTATATATAGGAGACTAGGAGGTATAATTACAACTAATGGACTAAAGCCAACATAAATAAAATAACATTACTAATATAATATGCCCCAATTAAGGGGTAATGAGCCATTATTTAGGGCTTAACATTTTTTAAAACCTTTCTCCTAGACTTTAATTTATGAATTGACTCTTTAATTGAAATACCACTTTAGAGCTCATGGAAACAATCTTAGACCAATGATCAAACGAATAATGCATCCACTTAAAAAAAATTATAATACAAAAAACTTTGAAAGCATACACACTTGATGACTCAAAATAGGAATGCATTGGTGTTCCCAAGACAAAGGCATAACTTTGAAAACTCTTAACAAACCTAATTCTCTATCTTGAAAATCAGGATACTAACATTGGCTCCAATAGGGATGTTTTCCTATCTAGGAGGAAGAAAAGAAAATTAGACTGTGTGCCTTCATCCATTGGTTTTTTCCCAAAATACAAACTAACTTGTATCCTTCTCCAACTGAAATCAAACTGCAACCCAAATTGTACACTGGAATCTAACTGAAAACTTATTTTTGAAAAGATGCTCAAAGTGTTCATATTATTCATCACACTTACCTACTCTAAGCTACTAAAATAAAAATGGATCAAGTGATACAATAATGCCAATGCAACCAATAAAGAAACTGGATAATCTATTGAAGCATGCATTCAACATTTCCAGGCAGACATAAAAACATAGAAAATGATAACTCAAACCCAAGTTGAAACTAATACCCATAGTCCATGAATAAAAAAATATCCATCTTTCCTGATGACTTTAATAAAACTGTAAAAGAATCTATAAGAATCATTTTCCCTGATGATTGCAACAAAATTTCAAAAGGTTCTTGAAAATAAGCAAAAGGGCAAGAATATCCCTTATAAATAAATGTTGGTTTATGTTCTATTTCATCCATCTTTAGCTTGTTTTCAAAATGAAAGGGAGCCATTTGTTCATATTTCTCATCATCTATAGCAAGATATGACTTTGTATGATTTTGTATATATTCAAATGAAAGAGAAATTATATGTGTTTGATGAATATCCATAGGTCCTTCATTCAAAAATCTTTATTTACAAAGGAATCAAAGAAAACAACAATTTCTTCATTGTATTCCTCTATCTCAAATTGAAAAGTATCATATATTGTTTTGTTGCTTTCCTGAGATTTTAAATCATAGTTGTCATGTGTAACTAGTGGCTCTTCATGTATTCCATTTTGATTTTCATAAGAATCAATAAAAACAGCTCCACGCACATTTTCTTCTTGCAACTGATCATGAATTGTTTCACTTTTTAGTGTTCCTAGGCATGCAAATTCAAAACATTACTTTTCATAGAAATCAGAGAAAAAAACTACTTCTTCATTGTCTTCCTGAAACTCTATGTCATCAATTGGTTTTGAGTCTAAATTTTATGTACATACAAATTTGAGTCTAAAGCTGGCAAGACTGATGCAGACTTTCATCAAATTCAGGAATAGGAATATGGTTTCCATCATTAAAATCATGCTCGGTTTCATTTTCATCTAAGAGAGAAGCTACCATTTCTTATTGGTGATCAAAATGGTTTTCATACAAATCTTCTAGGATTTCTTCATCCATGAACTCTTCATTGCCATACAATTTTTTGAAATTTTGAATGAAATTTTCAAAATGATCACGACAATTTTGATCCAACAACAAAGATGAATAGGATTTGTTTTAATGCTCATAAAATGTTGTATGAAAATATTGTAATGAATAGATAATTCCAAACGGTAAATTTTCATACCATTATTTTGCCTTTCCCTCCAAGGTTCCCATGCACATATTCATCAAACAATCTTCATGAAAATGAACCCTTAGCTTATGCTCATCCATGTGAAATTTAACAAAGTGAAAAGAAGAATTGTCTCCTTTGTCATCTATGAATTTTGGCAAATATGTCTGCGAATCTATAAGAGGCATTTGATTTGGAAAATAGAGAATGCGAGCATGATTCATAGGAGCATATCTTGTGGATTTAGAATCCATATTGAACCAGTGGAGTCACCATGAAAGTATTTAGGATACCGAGTCTTTGGAAAGTGGAGTCGCTATGAAAATATGAGCTTTGGATTTGTCTAAAACTGGAGTCGTCGAGTGAATGGTACATCCTTCATGTGTTTGGCTTCTATTCACCATCAAAAGTCAAATATAAACTTTGTCATTTCTCCCAGGTAATATTGTTGGCCCTTGGTTATGGAAGGTTGTGAAGATTAAGGAAAGAAGCACGAAGTGCAAACTGCGCGGAAGATAAGTTGAATGAGATTGGGTCGAAGTGACCAAAAGAGAAGAAAAGATGAAGTGAAGTAGATAAAACAATTCATTGGACGGGGAGATCAAGGAAGATAGATCAACAAGGAATATGGATCATGGATGACTCAGTAAGCAGAAAAAACCACCAATAGATGCTTTGGAGCACCTCACAAGAAATAAGGAAAGATAGGCTCGCGAAGCCCTAAAAATGAAGGTTAAGTTGACCTAGGGTTTTATTGACACCTAGGTTTTGGCCTAAGGATGTTTGAGAGTCATTGTAATGTATAAATAAAGGTCAAGAGGACCTGGGATGGGTGAGAGAGATTATGTATGATGAGTGATTGTTATTATTGTTGATAGAGAAGTATTATGTGGTGAGAGAAGTCTATATTGTAAGATCTTCAGTTGGGTGAAAAGATCAACCCTACAGCTGGGTGCACAGGGAGAGGAGAGAGGAGAAGAGAAAGAAAGAGAGATATGCAAGCTAAGAGTGCAGATAGAACTGTATGATTTCATCTAATATATTATAAAGTGCAGTTTTGTGGACGTAGCCCTAGGGAGAGAGTGAACCACGTATATCTTGTTGTTGTGTGTGCTTGATGTTGTGTTCTTCTGACCTATGATACACTGTTAATGCAATATTGTGTTAGATATGAGATAGAGTTCGCACAGTAGGCTTAAGAAATATAAAGAATAACTAGATCTGTGTGAGAGTGTTTCCCTGGATCCACTTTACATATTCTCTGGTTGTATACACATGTGTCTTGTAACCCCCTATAGCTACTTCGGGTGATATTGTATCTTCTTTGATAGTGTTGTCGAAAGGGCCAATAGTTAGGGCTTGTTGGTGAATTGTTAGAGTTGACCCTGGGTCTGCCCCTGTGCCAACAAATGGTTCTATTGCCGGGACCATGATCTTCTTGAGGGAATGTCAAGGTGGTTTCCATTGAAGATAGAGATTCAGAAGTGGATAGAATAACAAGAGAAGGACTTAACTAAATATTAGAATAAGAAACCTAATCTTAGTATAGAGGATTGGTTAGGAAGGTATATCTTTACTGATATACATGAGATTTTCTTTGGTCTGAGGAATTCATAAGGAGCTATATGAGTGGCTAGCTATATTAGTAGATACCTAGTTTGAGATCAGACTCAGACCACATGTGTTTTGGATGTCCACGTTGATAAAGAAGATCAAGAGAGTTGATAACGTTGTGTCAAGAGTAGTAGATCACTGGTTTGATAGTACCATTGGAGGGTATATCACTGAGTTTTCTATTGATAGAGTAGAGTCATATCACCAAGCAGAGAGATATTTATTTAAGGGACCTAGAGGAAATTGTTTACATTTCCTGAAGTTGAAGATAAAGATGTTATTTCATGAGAAGAACATCATGAAGACACATTAGTGGGTCAGATTGAAAAAGATAATGTTCAAGAATTCAGACATCGAAAACAACACAGAGGTCGGACACACGCTCAATGGGAGAACCTTCAGAGAAGTTCCTCTAGTGGGCTTGTTTGAGAATAATCAAGAACCACCAACACATGAATAAGGGTTCTATAGTGGAGAAGAAGAATAGCTATTGAACGAGGAACATTCAGAGTACTCTAGGGAATAAGAAAGAAAGACTGAAGAACCTTGCCGAGAAGAGTCATAAACTTTAGGAACTACAGAGACTATTGAAGTAAGCACTATTACACCTCTTGTTGTTTTAAAAACATTAAGTAACCAGTGTAAACTAATTTATCAGAACACTCAGAGAACTGTTACAATAGGTTCAGTGCATACTTAGTCAGGAACCCTAGGAATATCTATGGTAGATGAGATGAGGTTACCCACCTTTAGGGGAGATGGATCTAAATATCCTAATCAACATTGGTTCTTATGAGAATCTATATGGAGTATTAATAATTTCACCGATGAAGTTGTTAAGAGAGCTCAGTTTAGTACTACTTTGAGAGACCACGCACTGAGCTGGTACATGAAGTTCATCCAAGGAGTTGTACAGTCGAAACCACTGAATGGGATCAAGACTGTGTTGATTGTAGAATTCAAGAAACCCAAGTCGGAGTCAGAGTGCATCAAAGAGTTGAAATAAATCAAGAAGAAAGTAGCAGAACCTGTTTGGGAGTTTGATCAAAGGTTTAATACCCTGACAAGTCATTTGAGTGTTCAGATTGTTGCCCTCTTACCACACATCAGAGTCCCTCTGATGCAATGGAATATTGCTTCGCAAGATGAGGTGTTGGAGATCACCATGAAACTAGAATCATACCCTATGGGAGAGTCCATCACAAGTATGAGTCAAATTTTGAGTCAACTAACTAGCTTATCACTATAGGTCGAAGATATGAAGAAAGATAAGGGAAAAAATAAAAGAGAATATATTTGGCATATTAGATGAAAATCATAAGGTCATGACAATGAGCATTGTCCTCTATTTCATGAGTACTTGGCTTTAGGAGCCTTGATCCCTTTGAAGCAGGTTACTCTACCTTGGTGTGAGGTATGTAGAAATAGACATTTCCCTAGAGAATTCTATTACATGCAAAAATATGTCCAGACACCTACCAACCTTTACTGCACATTTTGTAAATCTATGGGGCATGATGAGAAAGATTGTAGGTCTTATGACCTCTTTCATGAAAGATCAAGAGACACATATAGAATTCAAGGTGAAGTATATCAAGAAGGAAATACTACACAGTTTAACTCCCCAAGAAGAGAAAACTTCAACCCTCATGGGAGATTCAGAGGAAGAGGACGAGGAGGAGGCATGGGTCGAGGTTACGTTTAGATCATTTGTTATAACTGGACACAACCATGTCAATTGGAAAGGGACTGTCAAAACCCTTGTACCACTTGTAGCTACTGCAAATCATTTGAACATGTCATAGAAGATTTTCCTGTGTTGTTATCCAAACTTTAGGAAAGACGAGGAGGGAACCAACAAGTACAACTAATCTCAGCAGAAACTTGCGGATTATATATTAGAGTCTCTGTTATCACTAGAGGAGGCACTACTACATGAGAAGACAGGGTGACTCCAAGAAATATTACAGAAGAATCATGAGTTAGAAGAGCTGAGGAGAATACATTGGAGTTTGATCCAAAGAAATAGAAACATCATTCGAAGAGGCAATAAAAGAGTTTGGAAGAGATCAAGCTTCTTCATCAAAGGCACAACAACAAGTGAGAGAATTTGGAATTCCCCTGGACTTTGATCAGTCTGCTTCACCTGGAGAAGGAAAAGAGGTAAGAAGACTTATGGAATTCTTATGTGCTTGCATTAATTTTATTAAGGATGAAAAAGCCATACAAGAACTACAAAATTTGATCAAACAGTATGAGATGGGAAGCGTAGATCCTCTACTAAATAAATAAGTACATCAACTATCCAAAATGAGAAGGAAAAATAAGGAGTTACACCTTAATTCCAAAATTGGAGATTATGATATAGATTATGTGGTCCTTGACTTAGGGTCGGAGGTCAATATTATGATGAAGAAGACATGGGCACTGATGGAAAAACCTAAGTTGATATATTCCCCTATCAGGCTTAGGATGTCTAGTAAAAAAGTAGTAATCCCCTTTGGTAGGTTGCAACATGTCCCTATGAACATCGACGAGGTAAGAACATTTGTGGACATTGAGGTGATTGAGATAGTTGATGATAGATATCCTTATCCTGCATTGTTAGGGATTGATTGGGATTTCAACAATTCCACTATTGTTGACTTAAAGAAAAGAATAATTACATTTAAAGGTGATGTCCTTAGGGTCATTGCACCTCTAGATCCTGATAAAGGTTGAAGATACACAGAACCCATCAGAGAAGATGACCCTGCATATGAGCTACATAATATATATAAATTGACAACAAACAACATGATTACATTAACCCTACAACAGATGGGAATTTGAGCTGGACAAATGACAGTGCATGCTCATAGGAATCAGAAGAAGCACTGGAGAATTGGAAGAACAAAATGTATGAATTTTTTGTGCAGAGATGTGCCCAATTGACCAAGGAAGTTCACTGGATTGGCATAGAAGTAAGTAACTTGCCCACATTTGATGGTTTAAACACTTAGAAACATTCTTACTAGAATTTGAAGAAGTTGTACCAGTACAACAGATATTTTTATCACTGTACGAGGCTTTGAAATATACTCCAGCAAAATGGTGGGGGACACATAAAAGGAACATTGTGGACTGGATGCAATGTCGCACTTTGATGATAGTGCAATTTTCAAACAACATTGAAGGATGTGAATTTATATACACAGGTCAAAGTTGTCCGAAGGACCATGTGAGAGGTTGTGAGGAGGCCTGGAGCAGCATTCCTCAAGAACAGTGGGTGCATAAATTCATCAATACTCTAGAATCAACACCTATCAATTGTTATTTTGAAGTAGAACTGTGCCTCACCACTTCAGATTGGCATGGTATGACTTAGAACTTTATAGCTACATTTTCATTTGAAATATAGTACCCTTCAGTAGATCAAGCTCTACAAGTTTTCAGATAGAAAGTATTTGAGGAGGCACCTAGCCTCCCTGTGGCTCAAGAAGAGGATGAATGGACTGCACCTCTTCAAAAACTGCAAGGATGTCACAATATCAATGTCGATGAAGATGATGATCCTAGTGTTATCACTCCAAGAAAATCCTTAGGGTTGTAGTCTAAGGATGCCTGGTAACTTAAAAATAATGTGTAGGTATGCTTGGAACAATGGGGTCTTTAATTATCAATGTAATAAACAACTCATCATACATCTAAAGAAATAGTTCTTTCAGGAAACAATAATCAGATCAAGTAATTTGAAAGGAGGGGATGAAGAACACTAATCTTGATTGCCAAATATAGTTGGGTGTAAGCCTTAATACAAGATAGAAAGAAAATCCTTCACTTCAAATCTATGAGCTCAATAAAGAGATAATAGTCTTCATAAGATAAAATAAACTGAAATGAAGTACATAAATGGAAACATGGATATTTCTGATATTTAAAACGAAAGGGGACTACAATTTTATTATATCATAAGAGTCTATACAGTAGTACAAAAATGTATCCCAGTTTGAACCCTTGTCTCTTAGAAAAGATAGGCATTTATAGCCTTTTACAATCAGTTTTAAGATCCTAAAAACTTGGATCTGTGTCTAAAAATAGCAATTCAAATTAACTAAGAAAATCAATAACAAAGACTTAATGGCTAGACTAGCATTCGAATTGTCTTCAATCTCAAAATTTGACATATGTACTCTTCAGCTTCTAGAATCTGTTGTGTCATGAAACATGGCAAAGGAACCTATCTTGGCAGCTGGATCTCTTTAGTTGTTCATAGTCAATACTTTAGGAGATCAATTTAGCATGTGGTTTTCAAAACTCCCACGAATCTCTGATGCAAAGTATTTTTTGATCAAGTTGCTAACCCTTTAATTCTCTGAAATCTCTTTAAATCCTGTGAAAAATGACCTGCTCCATCCATAGCTTTCAAAAATGATTTTTATGCTTTCACCAGCTAACTCACCTTATGATTCGCTGGTTAGCTGGTGAAAGCGTTGCCTTTCACCAGCTAACTGGTTGTAAAATTTCCCTATGCGTTGGTGAAAGCTCTGGCTTGGCCTAAAATGAACTTTCGCCTCCAAAACTATGGTTCTATCAAAAAACTCAGTGTGTCTCTACTTTATCCCCTTGCATGTTCACAACAACCTGAGCTAGCACTTGCAAATCTGGGTGTGACTTTTGCTTTTGCTTCAATTTTCTAATCTTCCTTTTAAGGAACTTTTCTAACCACCATAGACTGTTATAGTCTTTGGTGATTTTCCTTTTCCTCTTCTTTTCCTTGATACTTTCATGAGCCATCTTTTCAAATTCAGCATTTGTTTCTGCAAAATTATCAGACAGTGTCTTGTATCTTTCCTTTATTACTCTCTCTAAGACCTCCTGCTGAGTGATCACTTCTTTGAGTTGCTTGATTTTCTGTGTTTTCTTTGACTTAGTGCTCTTTGATGTTTCCCCTTCCTAGGTGTGAGTAAAGGTCTCACAATTCTATGCAAACTCAATGGAGTGTTCAGGACTTTTAATGGCAGGGCTCTCATCTTCTTGCTATGGCTCTGAGTCTATGTATGGCAGGTTTAAGATGTTTTTTTTATTTTCTGTGGGCTGCTCTGTAGTAGTTTCAAAATCCAATTTTTTCTTTGACCTGTGAGATCTCACACCAAAGATCCTATCTTCTGGGGGTCCTGGAAGGGTTCTCCTCTTCCTCGAGCTACTTTGAGGATTCAATTGCCTTTTTCCAGCTCTGTTCTGTTCCTTCATGGGCTGAGTTTGATTTTCAAAGCCCTCCCAAAAAAGAAAATGTTTCCAAGTCATTCCTTTTTGTCTTAGCTCCTCTAGGATTATCAATTTAATAAGGCCAAAATGGAAAAGAGTGTTCTTCATACTTAGAGGTTCCGCTCTAATATTTTTATAGAATTTAGTTAAGCTCTTGTGCAAGAAGAAGGGTAGATTTAGGAGAGTTTTCCTTATAAAATGATCTAAGAGCTTGAAATGATATAACATCAGTTTGTCATACCTTCCTTCTGAAGTCATGTAGAGTTGTATGCCCTTAAACAAATCCTACCACTCATCTTCTAAATGGGAAAATGGCATGCTCTTCTTCCATGCATTATTTATGAACTCTTCTTTTAAATATGCTCTGAAATTTAGGTTCTTGGTGGCTATCGTTTTGAACCAACTCTGGCCTGATCTTGGTAAACTGGTCGCTACAACGATGGAAAATTCATCCATGATAATCTATAAATACCAAAAACAGGATGTATTTCCATCGAATGTTTTAGCAAACGCCTTTGTTGTTGATTGGTGATAGTTGTTCTGTAGCTTTTCGACATATCCCATACAACCCACATTTGATAAGTGTTTTCGCACCCCTGGATGTGCTTGTAGAAAGGACAGAATGTCTAATTCTTTTCTCAACAAAGAACCATTGTGTCTCCTTGCCATTTGCTACTCAAAACTCGAAACAATTTTTCACACAAAACAATGCAATCTGTTGTTTGGGCCGAGGTCTTGCATTGGTGAAAACACTCGGCTCTGTCTTTCAACATTGAAAACTTATCAAACACTTGTGGGTGATGTGTGTGTTGTAGGAAAATCTGCCTGCGGACAAGTAGATCGACCTTTAAGGCTTGACCTTAACCCTAGACAGAAAAGTGCTTATCATGGACACTGAATTTCTTTCGAATCTATCTAAGCCTAATGCATGATAAGGGAGAGTAACAGAGGTACCTCTTAACCGACGTTTGTCCCTGCACGCTCCGAGTTGCGCTCCAATACTTTGCTCCTCGCTGAGGTCTATGGATAAAACAAGATACGACCACTTCCTACTCTATTGACATTAGCTTGAAAATAGATCTATCACTGAATGATAAGTTCATGTAACATCAGACACAAACTAGAAAGAAACAGGCCAAGCGTGTCATATTAATGAGAATAACGACAGCAGCGCTTACAATCGTAGATGCGAATGCGACAGCTTCATCAAGTCCTCTTCGTCTAACCCTTGCCTAAACGATCCACAACCTGGATGACAGCAGCTTCGATGATTACTCTCCTTTGGCTGACTGCAAGTTTCCTCCAAGATCATAAGTTTCACATATTCAGTTCCTCCTCCTCACTTATGGGATCATAAGTTTGGTGTGATTCCTCCTTTTCCATTCTCATACCACTCATGAGATCATAAGTTTGGTATGATTCTCTCTTTCTGTCCTCCTTTCACCATTAGAAAGCTTGCTTATATAGCCTTGGAGAGGCTCAACAATCTTGAGATATCCTTGGGGAAGTTGAGGATTTTCCTCCTTT
>ML786403.1:502664-530213 GCA_009831015.1 Picea engelmannii | reverse complement strand
CCTTCTGATAAAGTTTATAGTCCCAAGGAAAGACTGAATGTCCTTCTTTGATCTAGGAAGAGACAGATTTTTAATTGCTTCTACCCTTTTTGGATCAATTTTTACCCCATCAGCTGAAACAATATGTCCAAGTAATTTCCCTTAAGTGCAAAATTTGATTTTTTTGGATTAAGAGAAATGCCATACCTTCGAAATTTTAGAAATGTCCTTTTTAAGTGCTGCAAATGAAGTTCATGGCTGCTCGAGAAAACAGTGACATCATCGAGATATATCAGGACAAATTTATCTTTCTCTCCAATGAAAGTAATATCCATCTCCCTTTGGAATGTCGCTCCTGCATTCATCAATCCAAAGGGCATATTCTCATACATAAAAGTACCCCATGGAGTAGTAAAAGTAGTCTTTTCTTTATCATTCGGATGGACATCAATCTGGTTGTATCTGGAAAACCCATCAATGAAAGACATCACCTTTGATCCTGACACCTTCTGCAAAATATGCTCCATTTTAGGCAGAGGGTAGTTGTCATTCCTAGAGAACTTATTCAAATTTCTGAAGTCGATGCAGAGTCTGATCTCCCCATTCTTCTTCCTAGCCGGTACGAGATTCGCAATCCATTCTGAATATCTAAAAGGAATGATGATGCGGGCATCCAATAGTTTTTTAATTTCCCTTTCCATTGTAGGCAGTAACAAAGGATTGAAGGATCTAAGCTTCTGCTTGAATGGTTTGGTGTCTTTATTCAAGGGAGTCTTATGCTAAATTACCTCTGTATCAAAAGTCTTCAAGTCGTCATATTGCCAAGCGAAGATGTCAGCAAACTCCTTTAGCAATTCTCCATAATCAGCCCTTTGCTTTTCAGTCAAATGTGAAGCTAAGTTAACATATTTAGGATCTTGTTCACTGGCTACATTATACTGCAAAACTTGTGAATCTTTTTCCCCATTTTCCAATTTGAAATCCACATCATTATTATCGAAAATCCTTTCCAAAGGGATCAAACCTTTAGGAATTTTGTTGCTAGACAGCTGGACTATTTCATGTGCTATGATTTTGCTTCTGAATTTTGGCTTTTCAATTTCATTGTCATGTTCATTCTCTTGATCGATCTACAAATCTGCAAACTCATCTATCACTGCAAGAAATCTAGTGAGTTCAGCATCGTCTTCAAAAACCTTCCAAAATTTTACATTATCAGGGAGAGAGGGCCTATATTTAACTTGAATTTCATAATTCAATTTATGAGGCAGAGGGGGTATGAAAGAACAAGCTGACACAGCTAATGAATCAACCAATTTATTCATTTCTCTAAGTACATATGAAATTTTAAAATCTGTAAAATCATGAATTGCCCTCAACACTTCATCTCTGATGCTTTCAGCCTGACATGTTTTGCTTGAAAGGACTTATTCACCTGCTGAATGATCATATTTTCATCTTTGAATACCTGCAATCTTTTAATATCCATCTCTTTGGCTACATTTAGCCCCAAAAGTAGTGCCTCATACTCAGCAATATTATTAGTCACTTTAAAACCAAGTTTAAAGGACAAATAAGAAGTTTTCTTAGAAGGGGAAATCAATACCACTCCTACTCCTGCTGATTCTTTAGTGAAAGAACCGTCAAAGAACATGGTCCAAAGATCGTCCTTTGTTGTTTCTATGGGCTGAACTATGGGCTTTCTGAGCAGCAATGCATTTGGTAATGAATCATCAATTTGCAAAATACAAGATCCCATACCTATGTCGAAAAAATAGATAGGATGATTGGATGGATTTTTTTCGTCATGGATTACATATGCCAACTGAGATTCTTTGTATAGTCTTCTATTCACCCCTCCAAAAATAGGGATAGTAGTGTAGGAGAGATCCATTTGAAGAGTGCCACCTAGCCTCTTCATCCTCGATCTTGATAGTAGACATCCAAATTTGGAAGGTATGTCAGCCACTACTATATCCATAACCATAGTCTTCATGGATGCTTGGGTTAAGGTTACAGCCAAGTCTTTGATCATCCCAAGACATTTGATTTTTTGGGAGTCAAAAGAGAAAATATCATGATAAGACTTGGTGATATCCAGCCCAAGCTCATCCATGACCACCTTTGGAATCAAATTGTGCGAAGCACCGGAGTCCAACAAACATTTATGCAGTGTTTTCTCATGAATATTTAGAGAGATGTAAAAAGGGGGACAACTTTCATCTCTGTATTCTATCATTTGACCCAGAGTAATGGTTGGATTTTCATCATATATGTTGAGGATATCAGCAGAGAGGGATATAGATTGGGTATCTAGAGTTTTGAGGATATCCTTTTTGAACATTTCATTTTTCATTAACTCGACTAGAGGAATAGGAATTTTAATTTTTTGTATTTCAGCCTCAAAATTGAACGAATATGGGACTTTATCAAAAGCTTTATCAGAGACCTTTACCTAATTCGAAGGAGATTCCTGATTGCTTTGTTGTTCAATAGGAGCCTGACTTTCTGGAGTTTGATGCTTGACAGGGGCAACAGTCTTCTTGGGAGGAGCTGATGCTTTCACATTTGAAGGATTTGTTTGTTGATTCTCTAATATCTGACCTTTTTTCTTAACAGGGGTTGTGCTCTTTTCGGGAGAGGCTGATGCATTCTGTTGGGCAGTGTCATATTTAGATCGGATGTTATATCTATTCTTATCTTCTGTCGTGAAAATTCCATCATCAATAGGATTATCTTATGTCTGTTCAGTCATCAATGCTTCCTCATAGTCATGTTGTGTTAGATAAGATTTCCCTGTCTCTTCTCCAACACAATGAATGTCATCTTCTCCATATTCTTGATATTCACCATCGTCTTCGTCCATCACAACATTCTGAAGAGGGACCTTTATTCTCTGATCTTCAGTAGGATTCTTTTCTCTTTGCAAGATCTGTGCTAGCTGATTATTTCTTCTGAAGTTGTTGGGATTTTGATTTGGGTTCCTGCCTGCAGAATCATAAGTGCCTCTTCCCTTCACAGGCTGCTTATTTTCAATCTTGATCTTATATATCTCATAGGTTAGAGACTCTAGCATCTTATCCATTTTATCAAACTTTAGATCAACACTTGATGAAGAGGAAGCCTCATTCCTTGGCCTTCTCCTCTCAGAATCCCCTTTCCACTTCTAGGAGGCTAGAATATTTGATTCCACCTCAAGGACAACATCTTGCATGAGAGATAATGTTGGTGACCTCCTTTCTCTCAAAAATAAATAGAAATCTGAGTCAAAAGCATCAGAATATGTGATCTTGGCAGAAGCATCTAAAGGTTTTATTTCTGTTGGTATTTTACCATACATCCGGTTAAATCTTTTAGTGAAACCAGAGACCAACTCACTATTTTGTTTCCTTAGGTTTTCGAATTCTGTGATATAGTATACAAAATCTCTTCTGTCACCCCAATGTTTCAAAAAGGTCTCATCCAATTGCTTGATTCTAGCTATGGAACCAGGAGGGAGTTCTTTGAACCATTTCCTAGCATGGCCATCTAGGCTTTAGACAAAGACTCGTGTCCAAACATCTTCTTCTTCAATATTCAGGTTTTCAGCATAACTGTAGAAAGCCTCAATATGTTCTTCAGCAGACACATTGCCTTCGCCTGTGAATTTGGGCATATACTTCTGATAGTCTCCCATTGGCATGGCTGATACTGAGTTTGGCAATATGAGTGGTGCATACCTAGCAGCTGGGATTTGTTGCATCTTCGTCAAAGGAGGTGGTGCAACCATAACTATCAAGGGTGAGAAAGGTGATGGTTTCTTTTTCGAGTCTTCAACACTGGAGGAATGCAAAGGAGGTGAATCTTCTAATGGGAAAGAGGTCTGATATGAGGCTCTGCAAAATTTTGCAAGTTGTCCAGCTAAATTTCCTTCACCTTTAGCAGATATCTCTTGGAGAAGATGTTCAACAACAAGGAGGCTAGTATAAATGTTTAAATGATATTCTTGTTGCTGAGAATGAAAATACTCAAGGGAAGAAGAACTAAGGATTCTTTCTAAAGTCTTGGATGTTTTTTCAATCAAGTTTGAATCTATCAATTTATCATCATTAGTATTTTCTTGTTGATCAAAAAGAATTTGTTCTTCTACAGTATTTACAACAGTTTTTTCATCAATGCTCTTTGAAAAGAACTCAAATTTTTTTGTAGTAGATTTTCCAGAACTGAAAAGAGGATTACCTTCTGTATATGATCTTGAAGCTTGACCCTGAATTGTCTTTCCTTTCTTGAGAATTAGTTCTGGGTTGGACACTGGTGTGATAGGTGATTCTTTAGGATTCGCCCTAGTACTGATCCTCTTAGGAGCCAGGATGGACTTGTGGAGTCACCAGATAGATAATTACAACCAACTAAAAATGTCTAATCTTTGTTTATCATCAAAGATCATCTCTGTGTCGTATCCCAGGAAAGAAAAACTTAAATTTCGTCTCCCCGGCAACGACGCCAATTTGTTATCACTCCAAGAAACTCCTTAGGGTTGTAGTCTAAGGATGCTTGGTAACTTAAAAATAATGTGTAGGTATGCGTGGAACAATGGGGTCTTTAATGATCAATGTAATAAACAACTCATCATACATCTAAAGAAACAATTCTTTCAGGAAACAATAATCAGATCAAGTAATTTGAAAGGAGGGGATGAAGAACACTAATCTTGATTGCCAAATACAGTTGGGTGTAAGGTTTAATACAAGATAGAAAAAAATCCTTCACTTCAAATCTATGATCTCAATAAAGAGATAACAGTCTTCATAAGCTAAAATAAACTGAAATGAAGTACAGAAATGGAAACATGGATATTTATGATATTGAAAATGAAAGGGGACTACAATTTTATTATATCATAAGAGTTTATATAGTAGCACAAAAATGTATCCTAGTTTGAACCCTTGTCTCTTAGAAAAGATAGGAATTTATAGCCTTTTACAATCAGTTTTAAGATCCTAAAAACTTGGATCCATGTCTAAAAATAGCAATTCAAATTAACTAAGAAAATCAATAACAAATACTTAATGGCTAGACTAGCATTTGAATTGTCTTCAATCTCAAAATTTGACATCTGTACTCTTCAGCTTTTGGAATCTGTTGTGTCATGAAACATGGCAAAGGCACCTATCTTGGTAGCTAGATCTCTTTAGTTGTTCATAGTCGATACTTTAGGAGATCAATTTAGCATGTGGTTTTCAAAACTCCCACGGATCTCTGATTTAGAGTATTTTTTGATCAATTTGTTAACCCTTTAATGCTCTAGAACCTCTTTAAATCCTGTGAAAAATGACCTGCTCCATCCTTATCTTTCAAAAATTCTTTTTATTCTTTCACCAACTAACTCGCCTTATGATTCATTGGTTAGTTGGTGAAAGCACTACATTTTGTTAAGTACCTAAACCAAATCTGCAAATATACTTCATAAATAACCAAGAATAAACCATAAACCATTCACCATAACATGAACACAAGAAATAGAGAAAACCCTTGAGGTAGGGTAACACCATATAATAATCCTTATGGAAGGATAAAACTCCTCAAGCAATCCTTGCTTGTACAATCACAATATTCTTCACTATGTTTCATTACATTGCCTAGAATTCTTTATATAGCTCTCCCTATCTCCTAGGAACCTTCTAGAGAGCCTTCTCACATTTATTACATCCAACTACCATAGTAGGCCTTTATTAATATAGTGGACCTAGTCCACCTTACATTGAATGACCACATTCCCATATATTAAATGACTTCCACTAATAACACATAACTACATTCAAATTCACCATTTCCAATGCCATGATTGTGAAGCATGCATTTCTAAACGAGATTCACTTTGCAATCCGATTTAGACGTGCAATACCTGAATCTCCATGATTATCTGCTTTCACCAATGCATCATAATGATTGCATGATGTGGGCTGATCATGTCATCATTTGATTTTTAAAACGTGGAGAAAACACACGTGATCCCTGCTTTCACCAGCTAATGGCATGTTGGAAGCGCTCCTTGACTATTGAAAATCGTCTCTTTCACCAGCTAACGACCCGTGAGAAATGCTCCTTAGCTGTTGAAAATCACCGCTTTCACCAGCTAACTATCATATTTAAAACATGTGTTAGCTGTTGAAATAGGTTTATGAAAATTTTAAAGAGAATACCTTTATGGATCGTCTTATTTCTAAGACAAAAATTAAAACCTAAGTTTTGCTACTAGAAAAACTCAAAACAAATTTGGAGAAAACTACCAATAGCCATGCTATCAACCACAAAATGCAACCATAGTGACTGATTCATTTTGGGAGCTAACACCTAGGAATGTGAACATCGCATAAATGGAAGGACAAAGAGATGTAGAAGGACCAAGAGTCGAACTACCTTTCATTGGACAGTCGATCAAAATCAAGAAAGTTAATATTGGAATAGAGAAAGAACCTAAGTTTTCTAATGTTGGGGATTATTGGGATGATACCACCATTGCTAAGATCACAAAATTACTACATGAATATAAGGACTTGTTCCCAACCAAGTTCACTGATATGAAGGGAATAAAATGGCCCATGGGAGAGATGAAGATCCCCTTGAAGCTAGATGCAAGGCCAGTTAAGAAGAGATCCTACAAATTGAATCTCAAATATAAGGAGAAAGTGAAGATTGAATTAGATAGAATGTTGGAAGTAGGAATCATAGAACTTATTGAAGTGTCATAGTGGATTAGTCCTATGGTGGTAGAAGATAATAAGACAGGAGAGATCAAGATCTGTGTATATCTCATAAATTTGAATGATTCCTATTTGCATGACCCATTCCCTACATCGTTTATAGATGAAGTGTTAGATAATGTAGGAGGACAAGAGGTATATTCCTTTACAGATGGATTTTCAGGTTATCACCAGATCAGGATTTCCAAGGAAGATCGCCATAAGACCACATTTTCAAAAGAATGGGGTTCCTACTAGTATATAGTGATGCCTTTTAGATTGAAGAATGCACCAGCCATCGTTTCCAGGGTGGTGGTCAAAGCATTCAAGGAGTTTTTACATAAATTTTTGGAATCATATTTTGATGATTGGACTATTTTTAGCTTATTACAAAATCATATTGAATGTTTAAGACTAATGTTGGATAAGTGCAGGCAATGTCAGATTGCCCTGAATATGAAGAAGTGCATCTTCTCTTCACCCTATGGAGTGTTGCTGGGCCATATTGTGTGTAAGCAGGGTTTGCTAGTAGATTCATCCAAGATTGCCATTATTGTTGATCTACCCCCTCCTACTTCAGTTAGACAGTTGCGCACTGTGCTAGAACATACTAGATACTACAGGAAGTTCAGTAAGGGCTATGCACAGATTACAACACCCATGGAGAAGCTTCTGAAGAAATATTTTCAGTTTCAATGGAAAGAAGAATGTCAATAGAGCTTCGACACACTAAAATAGAAAATGGTTACTGCACCTATTCTGGTTTTCCCATATTGGAGCAAGGAATTTCGTGTGCATGTCAACACATATTCTATTGCACTAGGAGTAGTGTTAGCACAACCAGGAGTAGGAGATAGTGACCACCCGTTATCCTTTTCTAGAAGGAATCTCTCAACAACTGAGATAAATTACACCACCACTGAGAGAGAAGGTTTAGCCATGGTGTATGCACTGCAAATGTTTCATCACTACTTGTTGGGAGGCCATTTTAATATGTTCACTGATCATTCTACGTTGAAATACCTAGTCAAAAGGATAGTTTTGGGGGGAAGAATATGCAAATGGCTACTGTTATTCCAGGAATATGATTTTGAGATTGTGGTCAAGATAGAGAGAATGAACAAGGGACTTGATCATTTGTCTAGGTTGGAGCATGGAGAGGAACCTACTAGTTTGGAGGATACACTACCAGATGCGTAGTTGTTGGCCATTAGAAGGATTGATGACCACTTCATCGAGATAGTCCAGTTCCTATCAACAGGAATGGCACCTAGTTAAAATACAATCATCCAAAACAAATAGTTGGTAGTGCGCACTGCATATTTTTCACTTATAGTCGGACAACTATATAAGATGGGACCTAATGAGATCTTGAAGAGATGCATTATGGAGGTAGAAATACCACTGAGTTTAGAAGAATAACATGAAGGCATCACAGGAGGACACTACGTAGGGAAAGCAACAACGAAGAAGGTTCTTAGAGCTGCCTCTGGTGGCCTACTTTACTTAAAGATGCCAAGGAATACTATAAATCATGTGATGTATGCCAAAGAGTTGGGAAGCCTACCTGAAGAGATGAGATGCCTTTAGCACCACAACTGACTTTGTCAGAATTTGAGAAATGGGCAATTGATTTCGTAGGACCTATAAACCCACCAGGGAAGAACACAGGAGCTAGATACATCATCATTGCGACAGAGTATTTGAAAACATGGGAAGAAGAAAGAGCAGTTAAGGACTGTAGTGCAACTACAGCTACGCGATTTATATTTGAGGATATCATAACCAGGTTTGGATGCCTGAAAGACCCTAATGAGCGATCAAGGAACACACTTTATTAATAAGACTATTGAAGCTTTGACTCAGGAATTTGAAGTTATCCATCAGAAGAGTACTCCTTACCATCCACAAGAGAATGGGATAGTCAAAGATTTCAGCAAGATATTGGATACAACGTTGACTAAGATTTGCAGTGTGAACAGGGATGACTAGGATTTGAGAGTACCAACAGTGCTATAGGCCTATAGAACTATTTTCAAGAAGCTAACAATGCAGAATCCCTTCAAGTTGGTGTATGGCCTAGAAGCAGTTGTCCATATGGAATACTTGGTTCCGAGTCTCAGAATTGCAGCATTCAAAGATATGGATGACACTAGCATTGTTCAAGAGAGGCTTACACAATTGGTAGAACTAGAAGAATATTGATTTGTCGTAGGATTCCATTAGTAGGTACAGAAGGAACGAGAAAAATCCTATCATGATAGGCACATCAAGAAGAAAGCCTTCAAGCAAGGAGATCTGGTATTGGTATACGACAACAAGTTTATGAAGCATCGAGGAAAGTTTAGGACACATTGGTTTGGGCCATATGAGGTTTCTTATGTTACAGAAGGAGGATTTTCATAGTTGAAAACTTTGAATGGAGAATGGAAGGAAGGTTTGGTGAATGGGATTTGGTTGAAATTGTACTATGACAACCAGTTGCCTCACAACTCTCAATAGAAGCATGAGAAAATGGGTCTAGGTAGCAGGTGTAGTTGAAACTGGGTACTAGACATAGAAAAGACATTTTTCACAAGGAAAGAAGGGTGGGACAAAACAGAAAGCACAGGATGCCCCGTGCAATCCAAATATGAAGAAAAACAGAAGGTTTAGACCTAAAGTGCCTCAGGAAGAGTCACATGTGAGTGTTGGGGGCCTGTTGGTGCTTGTTTATGGAAGGTTGTGAATATTAAGGAAAGAATCGTGAAGTGCAAACTGCGTGGAAGACAAGTTGACTGAGATTGGGTCGAAGTGACCAAAAGAGAAGAGAATACAGAGCGAAGTAAGAGAAAATAATTCATTGGATGGGGAGATTGAGGAAGACAAGTTTGCAAGGAATATGGATCATGTATGAATCAACAAGTGGAAAAAGCCACCAATAGATGCTTCGGAGCACCTTGCAATAAAGAAGGAAAGATAGGTTGGCGAAGCCATGAAAACGTGGGTCAAATTGACCTAGGGTTTTAGACACCTAGGTTTCAGCTTAAGGATGTCTGAGATTCATTGTAATGTATAAATAAAGGTCAAGAGGACCTGGTATGGGTGAGAGAGATTATGTATGATGAGTGATTTTTGTTATTGTTGAGAGAGAAGTATTGTGTGGTGAGAGAATTTTGTATCATAAGATCTTCAGTTGGGTGCAAATATCAACCCTGCAGCTGGGTGTGCAGGGAGGGGAGAGAGGAGAAGAAAACAAAATAGAGAGATTTGCAGGCTAAGAGTGTAGGTAGAACTGTATGATTTCATCTAATATATTGTAGAGCGTAGTTCTATGGACGTAGCCCTAGGAAGAGGGTGAACCAGGTATATATTTTTGTTGTGTGTGCTTGATGTTTTGTTCTTCTAACCTTTGATATATTGTTAATGCAATATTGTGTTAGATCTGAGATAGAGTTCATGCAATAGGCTTAATAAAGATAAATAATAACTAGATCTATGTGAGAGTGTTTCCTTAGATCCACTTTGCATCTCCTCTGGTTGTAGACACCTGTGTCCTACAACCCCCTATAGCTACCTCAGGTGAGACTACATCTACTTTGCAGGTGTTGCCGAAAGAGCCAATATTTAGGGGTTGTTGGTGCGCTGTTAGAGTTGAACTCTGGGTCTGCCCTTGTTCCAACAAATATTTCACTTTAGTTCCCTGACAATGGTGCAAAAATTTTAGCACTATGTAAATTTTTTGGTTGAGGAAGAAAATCACAAAGGTAACCACAAAACCACTTTAGAATTGAAGCTAGCCTTTTCAGTTCAGAGAGGGATCTCTCTTGTCACTTGGTATTTGGAAGATAAGTTTTCTCTTAAGGATCAATGACTATGTCTTTGATTAGATGAATATATTTATAAAGTTTGTTGGAAAGAAGGAAAAGGAATATGTTGGGAAATGGAGTCAACTTTGAAGAAAATGGAACTATCAGTGATTGGTGGTAGATCTATCAAGGAAGTAGAGGCTAGATAGGTGATAATATTTCAGTTTAAATATTATTGTTGTATGATGTAAGAAAGACAAAACATTAACCACATTCAGAGAACCAGCCGGGATGAATTTTGATTGAGTTAAGAAGAGATAACAGTACTTAAATTTCTTGAATCTAAAGAATCAATATCATATGAATTACATACCATTAGATTTCCAATTTAAGAATATAAAGATTTCATATGAAATGAGAAAAGAACACATGAAATACATACATGAAAGGGAAACACATACTTCATATCGCTGCCACAAGAATATCTGGTATGAATATCATTGTAATTATGCACTAATATTTCATTAAACTTCAAAAATGATTACAAGGTATTCAAGTTAAAATTTCCTCCATGCTTCTACCAATTCTTTTTATATTCAAAATGATCCAATATAAAGAAAAAATCTATCCCTACACCAGAGACTTCGAGCTTCAACCACTCTCCTTCAATTTTGGATCTGATTACATTCAAGCATAGCATGGGAGTCTTGCAAGTTTTCTATGGTAAAGAGAGTTTGATTGATTACTTGAGTAGGAACAATTGATGTCTTTATTTTATTTTTCTTTGTTTGATTCAGATAGCATTTGCTAATTTTATTCCAATGGGATTAGGTGAAATTCTATAAGTAACATGCACATTTTGAGTAGTCATAGAGAACATCGTAAGTTATTTATATCCTCAATGAAAACTTTCCTCTTCTTATGTAGATAGATCATAGATATATTTCCAATTTATAATGAAATTAGACTTCCACCACAAATTTAGATTGAGATGGTGCTATAATTTCAATGGCATCTTTAGTGGACACATAGTTGGGCTAATAAGGATAACCACTACATTATTTTCCACAAAATGGGGGAAATGCAATTAAGGTCATGAGATGGTAGGTTGGAGGAAATTAAAACATTCACAGGATGGATATACTACCACACATGACCTAGAGAACTTCTAGGATTTTTTCACTTCATGTGGAAGAAATGTAATTCAATCTTATTAATTTTTTTCTTTTTTTAATATACACAGTTTTGTTGAATAGTCAATGAACATGTCCATCAAATATTCTATGAACTGTCCAACAGTAAAATTCATCGGAGGTTTATCACCTCCGTCAAATCTACTGTATAGACATCACATATCTAATGAATGTGAGAGTCACATATCCAATGACAGTTCTAATAGTAATATATGTCGGATCTATTGTATGGATGTCACATATGCAACATGTAGTTACATCGAAATTTTGACGAGTATCTATCAGAAATAATGGTTGATTTCAATGAGATTTTGGTTGTTAGGGTCATTGGCATAATGGATGACAATGTGTTGGATATCCGATGCCAATATTTTCATTGAATATCTGACCCCATTACACCAACAAAACTAATAACCAGGTTTCATCGAGGTGCTAATGGAATTGTGTCGACCAACTGACTTACCATCATCAGATTTCAATGCAAAAGAAGTAGTGTCTTCCTTGCGATTACTCACCTTCTAGTCCCAGGCTCAGGCATCCCCTTTTCACTTATACAGTCCCTCAGGTGATCCATATTGCCTCACCAAGGCTTTCTCACAGAAGAAGAGTTAAGAGACTTCATTGACTCTTACAGCTGAGGCATCCCTATAAATTTATTTGTTGAGGCATCCCTCTAGCCTGTGTTACCAAAACACGACATTCTCTATGATCATGGCATATCATAAGGTTATCATGTCACAACAATATCCTTTTTCCACTCTTTCCAATCTTGAAATACATCATCTATCACTCCAATAAAAAAAAATTGTTTCACCTGTATCACATGCATATAGTAAGTGTGAGATACCAACATCAATTTTAATCAAATTTCTTTCAAATTTGTTAACCACATATTTCAAATTTCACACTTTCATTTTCATATTTGTTCCATATAGGAACCAAATTCCATAAGAATGATACTTCCTTTGTTGGACACACTGACCAGACTAAGAGGGGGGGTGAATCATTGTGTGGCTCTTTTCACAATTCTTTCTTTATTTAGTTAGCAACTTCTTCAAACATTATCATTCATTACTTGCATTCACAAATATATGATTGCATGTAAACATATATCAACAACATTCATCAATAATAAAGAACTATGAACCATCATCACAATGAACATAATGAACACTTGATATATGTGTAAGATTTTTGTATTATGTTGTTACAGGAAGAATACAATCCCTGGGGTTTATCAACACCAAATGAAAATAGCACCAACTCCAAGAGAGTACCAAACCTCAAATACAAGACCCATCTTGTAGACAAAAAACAATCTTTCCAACTGTACCAACAATATTCAAATCATTCCTATAGGTATTCCACTTGTATATACTACAACATGTGTATGTACATGAGTTTTCTTATTGCATCCTGCATATGTATGTGACATGTCCTATGTTAGCATGCGTACAACCTCAAAAAACTAGGGTTTTGGAACTACAAAACTTGTGTCCCTTCATACCTTTTTTTCTTCTATCACATCATCTTGTAACTTGTCATTGTATACCATATCATCAACCATATGAAAATCTATACCATGTCATCAATGAATAATCTCCAAAAACCTATGCATGTCCCTCATGCATACATCATCATACATTATTGATATCCCTCAACTAAGTACAAGGATATATGTATTGTACCATACTTAAGAGTGTTGTTCACTCAACCAAACAACTAACATATACCATATCCAAATACAATACCAACCATATCAATAATTCCTCAAGCATTCACCATATCATAAGAAAATCTAAAAACAAACATGTAACCATACCAAAACTTTTGGAGCTGATATGAACCTATAGAGTGTTGACCTGGGAACTTTCTTTAAGACTCTACGGACCTTGCACCAACATATACTTAGGGTTTCATGACCTTTTTCACATGTACATTACTTCCTCTTCTACAACCTGTGTATGTATGTTCTTTCCTCCATTGCATTCTGTTAGTACTGAGAGTCACCCTTCAGATTGTGGAAGGATAAGCCCAGTACCCATCATAAATGTTTGGTGGATGTTTGATTTATGTGAGTGGAGGTCAAATGGGTAAAAATCAATACAAGAGTTATTTAAACACATAAATGGAAAAGTAATGCATAGGGAAGTGAGGGCCTCATTAACTTCAGTCAGTGAATTGAGTTTTAGTATGAGCATATGGAAGACTTAGTAGGAAAAGTGAACAAGATTTCTTTGGGAATCGGGATTTCAAGGATCTTGGTGAAGAAAAAATCATACTCAAGAGAATCCTTAAGCTCAATCTTCAGACACTGAAATATGTCCAAGCAACATAGTCACAGCAGCATAATAATCAAACCTACATTATCATGCAACTACAACAACTCGAATAGATCCTCCATGCCCGAGTCATTCAATGTGAGAGGGAGTAATATAACAAGGATGATAACTAAAAATGGTAATGATACCACTATAATAAAACCTACATTACAATAGAATCACAACCCTCAATTGGATCATCCATGCTCGAGTGTTTTAGCACAGTTTTTATAGAGAGATGAGAAGAGGTTGAATTTTATTAATGTGAAAGTCTCAAATGTGATACATAACCAGAGAATAGTTCTGGTATCAAAATACTATAAAATAGGGAGCTCTGCTAAACCAATTGATGACCTTAACAAAATATTAAAACTATTTATTTATACGCAACTCAGTCCACAACTACCAGGAGTGTGACCTGGCCCTTATAATCAAATATTTGCATCGGTGACTTGTTATGTCAGACTGAGCGTGTATACTTATGTCAGACGAGATCTCAGATCAGCATGGGTTTGTAGGAAAATTGACTCGCAGGGGTACCACAAATTGAAATCTCTGTCTTTGTGCCTAGATCCTCCACACCTTCCATTTATGGGGTGAGCTTAGGTTTCAACCACCAAACCCACCTTCCATTAATTGCTTTTCCTCAGGAACTCAACGATACTTAAAGATCAGGGGGCAGCCACGTGCTGCTCTTGGATAGGAAACCATATAAACATGTGATTGCTGGGCTATTCAAAAGTGGTTTGGGTTCAGACCACTTTTGGGCCCGCAATCCACCACCTTTCTCCATGTAGCACTTTCGCCTTACCATGGTTTCAATTGCGAGACCGCTCAATAAAGTTATCACCTGAGTATGTTGCGTCCTTGCAATGGAATGTGGCTGTAGAACTGGTCCTAATATGATATTTGGGTGCACCTTATATATTTAGCGCCACTGCTAATCTTAATCTCCAACCAACTTTAGGATTTTCCAAAAGTGTTCCTTGGGATGGGGTGCTACTTTTGGCACTAAACAATAACAACTCTCGGAGGATGATCTGATGTGGAGGACTGACATCACCATGTTGATATGATGAAGATGGAGAGGTGACATGTGTCACTCAAAAAAAGGCTGAAAGCATGTCTAAAACAGTTCAAATGAGTGCCATGTGTTAGCTCTAGATGGATGCCAAGTGTTGGTGTTGATGACTACCATGAAATTGGTGCTCCAGGGCTCGGGCACTAGCTCCTTTTCCTTTGGCTCCTCTATGTTCCTTTACCCAGAGTTGACGATACACTGACACGTGGCCTCCTAATTTTGATGGCTATGATCCCTTCGGGACTCCAGCCTCCGAGAGAATCAAATCTCAAACCTCATCCTCCTATATGTGATTTTACTCAGAGTTGACGATCCACTGACATGTGGCTTCCTGATTTTGATGGATACGATCCCTTTGGTACTTTGGAACTTGGGAACTCCAACGCTTTGGGACTTTAGCCTTCAGTCCTTTGGGACTTTTTGATGCACAACAAGCACAATCCTTCGAAGTAAAATTCCTGAAACGCTTGATCTGATGATGCGTAGCCCTCCGTAGATCGACAATCCATATTCACTTCAGGCCTTCGACACTTTGGGGATTTGGGCTTCAGCCCTTCAATATTTTTCGATGCACAACTTGCCCAATCCTCTAAAGTTAAATTCTTGAAATGCTTGATATGATGACACATGGCCCCCACAGATTGACAATCAAGATTCACTTCAGGCCTTCAACACTTAAGATATTTTGAATGCTTGACTACCACAATCTTCGAGAGCACTGAATTGCAAAGTGAGGGATCTTCCTCCACGTGTCCCCTTGGATTGGATGGCTTAGATTTGACTTCGATACTTCATCTCTTCAAGGCTTCCAAAGGTACTACCACCAATATCAATGGCTTCTGTTGATTTCGAGATCAATGGTCCATAATTTCTTCGGGAGTCCGGGCTTCAGCTCTTAGGGATTTTGGCACTTTGACGCTTCATAACTTCGATGCTTTGGGAATTTGGCACTTTGGTGTTTGGGACTTCGGCACTTCCACACTTCGAGACTTTTCAGTACTTGACTTCCATGATTCTCTGGAGCATCAAACTCCAAAGTGAGGGGTCTGCCTCCACGTGTCCCTTTCACCTGGATGGTTTGGATTACTTCGAGAGTCTGGGTTTTGGCTCTTTGGGAATTTCATGCACTTCCCATTTCAAAACTCTCGAAGCTCCTTTCCCCAAACACTTGGATTAGATGCCACCTTTCCCCCTCAAGATCAACGACTCATGCTCGCTTTAGGCCTTGGGACTTCGAAATTTTTTCTATTGCGCTATACTTTGTGCAATTTTGGAGTTTTGAATGGTCGTGAGCTACTGATCTGAACTGCTTCTAGAATCTTTTCCACTAAAATATTAAAATTGTTTGCTCTCCTGCTAATATTTCCAATCCAGCATGAGCTACTATGAACGTTTCTCTTTGACACTTCCTGTACAGACCATGAACTTGGATGACTTGTTTCCCTTGAAAACTATATTTGATAACATTTGGCTCCATAGGAGATGACATGCTCCCTACCAGCTGCCAAGAATGCGTAGTTCCAGTGCCTTACCTATTGGGCTATGGAGTCTAGCTCAAAAATTTCACTGAATAAAACAGGGAAATATGTACACTACTCTACTAAAACTTAAAACAAACACATGGGCTCCAGAAGGAGCTTATTTATGTACAATCCTAGGATAACTGATTTTTACAACATGCTAGGTGAAAGAAAACTTCCACCATAGCCACCTAGACTATGTGGTAATATGATTCTTTTCTTCACTGTAGATGATCCACAAAAGTTAAAGGAAGTATGAAAGCATAAAGAAAACATATATTGGAACATTGAAAATACCCCCAAATCACGACAAGACAAATAATTTTGTAGGCTCCAATGCTTTTGGAAAACACAACTCCATATATAACCCCACAGGGTCACAAAATTTATAATTAGGAAAGCTCAACTAGTAAGAAATTACATCATGTCCTTCATTGTTTCTCACCCATCGTTTGATGTTCTCAGAGTGTACATGTGGGTGGACAAATGATGCAGGTTGGCTAATCCCAAGAGATATATTCTCATTTACAGGGTCTGGACAAGAGACAAGATTCACATTTAGCTCCTCCTTTTCTCCTTCATGGCTCTCACAAGGATCAGATTCATAATCACCATAAACAAGAACCATGGAAAAGCTCTACTCGTCGTCATCTACATTGGGATATTCTTCAAAAGTTGGTTGTTCATGGTCAATATTTGAAATCACTTCTCCATCATAAGAAGGACTGCCAAAAACATTTGTTTCAAGGACCGAAACATCCTCTACATTTTCTTCATAAGAGAAGCAAGCAAAATCTTCCTTCAATTCCTCTATTCTTGTAGAAAGTGATTTTACCAATTTTTTCAATTGATCGAAGGTATAGCCTTCATTCTCATAGCTTTCGCAAGAACGAACTATATCATGAACACCATATCCATACTCCTCACAACATTTATGACAAATTAACTCAGAAGAATAATACTTTTGACAATGCCTATTGAAAATTTGTGCGACATTCTCCCAGGGAGGAGATGCTAGCAAGTGGCAAGGAGTGATACCACTCATGAGCATATCCATCTAATGAGAACATGAACATCTTCATCAATACATCCTCATGATGTATTTCCCATTGATGCATGAGTTCATGAAACTCAAGGAGATTCTCTGCAGGGTTGTCATCTCTATGTTCTCTAAATCTAGGCAAAAAATCACGCCACTCATCTATGGTAGGCACAACATTTAGAAAACTAGGAACAACAGAGAAATTAAAAGGAGAAAACCTCTGAGCCAAAATGGCTTCCATCTGAAAATATGACTTCTTAAAACTGTGGAGTCTCCATTGGATTCTTTAAACATGGAGTCGTCAGGTGAATGATATGCATTTTGAAGGTTTATGGTCTTTGTTCACCATCAAAGACCATATCCAGTCATTATCATTCTCCTAGGAAGATTTTCAATCTGGGACAATAGCTAAAATCCTTCTTGAGAAAGGTTTCCTTTCTGATAATTTTCTTTGGGTCATCTTCAGGTCTTGTTAGAGGTAGTTTTGGAATAGACCTCATGTGTCTACCCTTCAGAGCCACAACTTAAGAAGTGGAATCGCAAGGTGAAAGTTGCAATCTTCAATGGTATTGATATCTGATGCACCTTTAGAATCAGAATTTCTTTGTCATTCTTACCCAGGGAAATATCTTCAACTCGTTCCCCAGAAATAGTGCCATGAATGTTATCACTGAGATTCACCCTTAGATTGCGGTAGGATAAGCCCAATACCCATCCGAAATGTTTGGTGGATGTTTGATTTATGTGAGAGGAGGTCAAATGGGGAAAACTCAATACAAGAATTATTTCAACACATAAATGGATAAGTAATGCATATGGAAGTGAGGGCCTCATTAACTTCAGTCAGTGAATTGAATTTTAGTATGAGCAGAGGGAATACTTAGTAGGAAAATTGAACAAGACTTCTTTGGGCATCAGGATTTCAAGCATCTTGGTGAATAAAAACTCAGACTCAAGAACACTCTTCATCTCAAGCTTCAGACACTAAAATATGTCCAAGCAACACAGTCACAATAATATAATAATTAAACCTACATTATCATGAAATTACAACAACTCGCATGGATCCTCCATGCCCAAGTCATTCAATGTTAGAGGGAATAAGATAAAAATGAATATGAATAAAACTGGTCACGATACCACTATAATCAAACTTACGTTACAATAGCATCACAACCCTCGACTGGATCCTCCATGCTGAAGTGTTTTTAGCACAGTTTTTATAGAGAGATGAAAAGAGGTTGACTTCTATTAATGAGAAAGTCTCAAATGTGATACATAACCAAGGAACAGTTCTGGTATCAAAATATTACAAAATAGGGAGCTCTTCTCAACCAATTGACAACCTTAACAAAATATTAAAACTATATATTTATAATCAGATCAGTCCACAACTACCAGGAGTATGACTTGACCCTTAAAATCAAAGCTTTATGTTGACGACTTCTTCTTTCAGACTGAGCATGTATCATTCTATTAGATATGAGCTCATATTAGCATGGGTTTGTAGTAAAATCATCTCACAGGGGTACCACAGCCTTACATCTCTGTCTTTTTTACCAGATCCACCACACCTTCTATTTATGGGGTGAGTCGAGGTTTCAACCACCAAACCTACCTTCCATTAATTGTTTTTTCTTAGGGACTCAATGAGACTTAAATCTTAGGGTGCAGCCACATGCTTCTCTTGGATAGGACGCCATATAAACACGTTACTGTGAGGTTTCTCAAAAGTCATTTGGGTTTAGAATTCTTTTGGGCCCGCAATACACCACCTTTATCCATGTAGCACTTTCACCTTACGATCGTTTCAATTGAAGGACTGCTCAATAAAGTTATCACCCAATTATGTTGCATCCCGACAATGGAATGTGGTCATAGATCTAGTCCTGATCTGAGATCTGGTTGCACCTGCTAGATTTAGTGCCACTACCAATATTAATCACCCACCAACTTTAGGATCTGCCAAGAATGTGCCTTGGGATGGTACGCTACTTTTGGCATTGAATGATAACATCTCTCAGAGGATGATCTGACGTGGAGGTCTTCCATCACCATGTTGATATGTCGTAGACAGAGAGGTGACATGTATCACTCAAAAATAGGCTAAAAGCATGTCTAAAATGCTTGAAATGAGTGCCATGTATCAGCACGATATGGATGCCACGTGTCTATGTTGACAGCTTCCACGAACTTGGTGCTCCAAGGATTGGGTGCTATCTCCTTTTCCTTTGGATCCTGTATGTGCCTTTACCTAGAGTTGATGATCCATTGACCCATGGCTGCCTGATTTTGACGGATACAATCCCTTCTGGACTCTGGCCTCTGGGAGAATCAAATCTCAAACCTCATCCTCCTTTATGTGATTTTACCTAGAGTTGACGATCCACTAACGCATGGCTTCCTAATTTTGATGGCTATGATCCCTTCAGTACTTCAAAACTTCGACACTTTGGTGCTTTGGGGCTTCAGGATTTGTCCCTTTAGGACTTTTCAATGCACAACTCACACAATCCTCTGAAGTAAAATTATCAAAATTCTTGATCTGATGATGCGTGGCCCCCCGCAGATCAATGGTCCAGATTCACTTCGAGATTTATACACTTTGGGGATTCGAGCTTCAGACCTTCAGGATTTTTCGATGCACATATTGTGCAATCCTCCAAATTCAAATTCCCAAAACGCTTGATCTGATGGCATGTGCCCCCCCACAGATCGATGTTCCAGATTCACTTCAGGCCTTCGACACTTCGGGGCTTCAACACTTCAGCTCTTTTGAATTATTGACTGCCAAAATCTTCTTGAGTGCCAAATTTCAAAGTGAGGGATCTGCCTCCATGTGTCCCCTTGGCTTGGATGGCTCATATTTGATTTTAGGACTTCGACTCTTCAGAGATTCTGAAGGTACTGCCGTGAAGATCAATGAATTCTGTTGATTTCGAGATCAACGGTCCATAATTTATTCAGGAGTCTGGGCTTCATCTCTCTGGGAGTTCAACACTTCAGCATTTCAGGACTTCGACACTTTGATGCTTCAGTAATTTGACACTTTGGTGCTTCAAGAATTTTCAATACTTGACTTCCACGATTCTCTAGAGCGTTGAACTCCAAAGAGAGGGATCTTCCTTCATCTGTTCCATTGTCCTGGATGGTTTGGATTACTTCAAGAGTTCGTGTTTTGTCTCTTTGGGAATTTCACACACTTCCCATTTCAAAACTCCTGAAGCTCATTTACCCGAAAACTTCGATCGTATGCCACCTATCCCCCTCAATATCAATGGCTCATGCTTTCTTTGGGCCTTGGGAATTTGGACCTTTTCTCTCATGCTATACTTTGTGAAATTTTGGACTTCTGAATGCCCGTGAGACGCTGATATGAACTGCTTCTGGAATCTTCGCTGCTGAAAGATTAAAACTACTTGCTCACCTGCTAATAATTCCAATCTAGCATAAGTTTCTCTGAACACTGCACTTTGACGCTTCATGTGAATACCATGAACTTGGAAGACCTATTACCCTTGACAACTATATGTGATAACACATCCCACTTGTGTACGTGCCTTTCTCCACTACAACTCGCGTACACCTCAGAAACTAGGGTTTTTCTCAGATTATACAACTCTGGAACTTTCTCCATCAACCCTCCTTTACTACCTTAGACTTGCGTAACTTCAAACGTATCAATGAGTACCTACAATAAACCTTTCACAAAATAGTAAATATTCAATGTGCTCAATATATGGATTGTAATAAGAGACCCTTTCTTTCTTATTTATACTCTTCAAGTAGCTTCCTCTAGGGGTTATCTTCTAACTGCTTTACCAAACTTCTTTCTTTTAGAGATAACCCACTTCTAACTAATTTTTCCACTTACAACCACTTTATCCAAAAATAGTAAACTCTCCACTTCTAGTTGCAACTAATTTATTTTTAATTATTTTCTTATGGAAAACACTTAACCCATGATTAACTCCTAGTTGCAACCACTTTGACTAGTCAACTTATTCTAGGATATTCTAGAATAATTTGACTTCTTTGACCTTTTAGGGACTTCTAGATAACTCATGAGGGTTCTCAAACTTTACTAAGCCATATCTCATCAACCATGAGGAATTGTGTGACATACCACATATCACTGGAAATGGAACGACATGTATTATCCAACCATAATAGTCTCACCTATAAATTCACTGATATTCATTAGATTATTCCTCAACCAAACTTGGGTTCACTTACCCATACCTATAGAGATACTAGATTGTGATACCAGACATACTAAAGGGTTGACATCAATCTACCATATCACTCTCCAAGGGTTGACATCAATGACAACCAATTGTCCATCAATCTAAACCAATTGTCTGACAATCTCCCCCTTTGGCATTGATGGTAACACTTAGTCATAAAAGCACTCATGCTCATACTCCTCATCAATGTTTCTATCTCTCCCCCTTTGACATCAATGGAAAAGGGTATCTCTCCTTTGGGTTTCTCCCCATTACTTAACTCTCCTTAGGGTTTCTCCCCCTATCTGCATTGTCCTTGGGGTTGCTCCCCCTATATTCATTCCTCTAATTACTCACTCTTTGACCAAATGTTAACTCCTCATGTCGATGTGTGTCCTCTTGACTCTATACATGTTGTAACTAATCAAGGAAAAAATAATAAACCCCCCTATGAGTATTTCTCCCCCTTTATTCTTTGCAAGATTTCATTTAATCATTGTGATCAATATGCTACCACTGTAATCTTCTTATGTTGTGTATGTTGTTTCTCTACCAGAACATTGATCAACTCCTCAAAAATACTGCATCAAGAATACCATCATATGTTATTCCTTTGATGATACTTGGACATTTCCATGAATCATACAATGATCCATCAATCTATAACTGTTTTTGTAATTGTCTCTTTCATTGTCAACCGATCACTGTCACAACAACCTGTCCAACCAATAATTGTCACATCCATGAAACCAGATCCACTGTCATCTGCATGCAACTCATGCCAATATCACCAAGAGCATATCTCAAACCATATTATCAACATCACAAACACATGCCTCTACCAATAATGTACCAACATCACCACATACCATCACAAGATATGTGTCTCAACCAAGTACCAACCTATACCATGCATCAACCGTGCATCAACCTGTACCTGTACCATCAACAAGTGCATCAACCATGCACCAAACTTTGGAAATAGTGGTATGATATTGTCATTGATTTCAACAAAGTGTAAGTGATGAGATCAAAGCTCAGAAGAGATAACATTATATAATTCATGTAGAAGCTAGAACCTGCACAAAAGAACCCTTTGTGAAGGATCCTGGAGTCCTAATCGTCCATTAAAAATTTGGGAGTAATCACAACCATTAGATCAGTTTTGGATCTATCCTGATCGTTAGACAGAACCAAGTGGAAGGAAAGGATAAGTGGACCCCATAATACATGAATTCTTGAAACCTACAAAGTCATGAATTAAGCGTCGACCTTCAGATCTCGTGGAGAAAATTTGGGTTAGTTCTCAGCCATTAGATCAAGCAGTAGATAGAAAGATTCAGTATTTCAGAGCTTTGCCACTTTGGTGAATATTTGAGACAAGGATGAATCCATGAAATCCAGAAGTCACGAAGTCATGAAATCTTTCCAAGCATTGGATCAAGGAGGGAATTTGGATGAATTCTTGACCATCTGATCGAGTTTAGTGGAAGGGAAAGAATATCCATCTCGTCATTGACCAATATGGGATTACGAGGAGTCCCAAACATATAAACCTCTAGAATCCATGAAGTTCATGTAACATACCCAACCACCCACAGGCTGGGGTACGCTACCTTCAAGCTCACCCTTGGACTTCTTTCTCTTACAGATACCTTTTAAAATTTAAGGATGCATAAAATAAAATACTTTAATGACATGCACAACAATATCCATCAAGCATGCATAGTGTAAAGATTCAATTAAATGATAATTAAATATACACAATGGAAATACATTCATATACATGTAAATGATACCATAATAGAGACCACTTATCTTTATGAAATATGACACCAACTGGATGCACACCAAGGATGTTCCACCCAACCGTAGACACTATTGTTCTAAATCTCAACAGGAGCATCACCCCCGAGCCAAGGCTATGAATCCATAGGGATAATTCCAAAGTGTTACTTGGCTTCACAAACCAGTCAGCACCCAAGCTCTCATAGGCTTCCCATCTCTCACAAAAATCCAAGTATCCATCTCTCTTTTACCCATATTGCACCACTTGAGAGAACGAACCTCCACCCTTCTCTGCCACGCAGTCCCTCAAGAAGTCCTTCTCCTTAATTCAGGCTCCAGTGCAACTGGTCCAGAATATCAATGTTGGAACTCTCAGGACTCGCAATTATGAGAAATGTTGGACACAGGCCAACACATCTTAGACATTCGGCCTTAGGTCACAGCTGGATCACACAAATGACCACTACAACCAACTATCCCATGGCTAATCTTTAGCAGTTCGACTCCCTTTCCCCAAGCCAAGACGCGGATGATGGATGGATCAATGAATAGGTAAGTGGATTCATGAAGGTGCATGCATGAAAGTGCATGAGGGATAGAATTGTGCAAATGAAAAAGTGAAGGAGAAAACGATCCAACGACCAACCCCCCCATCAGACCAGAGGTGGGTTTAAGTAACTTTGTGGGGAAATCAAGAACCTCCTAGCCTTCCCGAAGAAGCTCACTTAATGGATCCCCTCCCTTAGACAAAAAGGGGTAATTATAATAGTAATGAACACTTATCCTCTCAAGACCCCTCTCTTGTGGAATCATAGACCCCTATAACTCTAGTCCTTGTCCGTCTAGAAACCAGCCATGTATTTATTATTAATAATGATAAAAAAATTACATTTCTTGGGCACACTGGCCTCTTAATAATTGTTTGGTCACTCTGGCCTCTCAACATTGTAACAATACATTATTTAAAATGGTGGTTCAAAACTTGGGGTGTTACATCCCCTCCCCCTTATTTTCGCAATGTCCTCAATGCATATACAAAAATAGAGATCAAAATCTCAAATCTATTCAAAAAGTTGTGGGTAGTCTGCCCGCATGGCTATCTTCATGCTCCCAGGTAGAATCTTCAGGATTGTAGTAGGTCCAATGAACTTTTACCATATCTATAACTTGATTCCAAATCATTTTGACTTTTATGTCCAATACCCACACTGCCTAAACCTAAATATCTCCCTCTGTCTCTACCTGAATCAGATGCTGATCAATAACATGGTTAGGATCATGTACACATTTCTTTAGTAAAGACACATGAAATACATTATGGACATTCATGGAAGCAGGGAATGCAAGCATGTATGCAACTAGCCCTATTGTGTCTAATATTTCAAATGGACCACATAATTTGGTTTCCATCTTCGTACAACTACCCAATTTCAAAGAACTTTTCTTGGGATTCACTTTCAAAAGTACATGCTCCCCTACTTGAAACTCTCTAGATATCCTATTCTTGTCTGCATAAACTTTCTATCTATCCTGAGCTACCTTTAAATTATTCTTGATCTTGACCACCTAGTCTTCCATGTCCTTGAGCAACTGCGGCCCAAGTACCACTCTATCTGCTGGGTTGTCCCAGCTTATTGGAGTATCGCATTTCCTACCATACAAGGATTCAAATGGGCTCATTATCAATGAATATTGATACCCATTATTATATGCAAACTCAACCAAGTGTAAGTAATCTTCCCACTTAGATGGATTATCCATCACATAAATTTTCATCATGTATTTAATTATTCGATTGGCTCTCTTTGTTTTCCCATCTATCTGGGGATGATATGTTGTGATAAAGTTTATATTTGTGCAAAATCCTTTAAAAAATACCCTCCAAAAATTAGAGGTAAACTTTGTATCTATGTCTGAGACAATTGTCCGAGGTATCCCATGAAACCTAGCAATTTCCTTCATGAAAATTTCTGCAATATTATTCATTGTATGTGTTGTATTCACAGGCACAAAATGAGAAGCCTTTGTTATTTTTTCAACCACCACCATGATTGAATAATGTTGCTTATTTGTTTTGGTTAATCCTGTGATGAAATCCATGGTGATCACTTCCCATTTATTCTTTGGAATTGGCAATGGTTGCAGCAAACCCGTTGGGTGTCTATGCTCATACTTTACCTTCTGACATTACATACATCGAGCGATGTAATCAGAAACATCCTTCTTCATTCCAGGACAAAAGAACTGGCTTCTTACTATTGTAATTGTTTTTTGGTAACCTTGATGTCCACCATAAGGAACATCATGCATTTCCTTCAGTACCAAATTCCTCATTATTCCAGAACTAGGAACATAAATTCTGTTTTTATGCATGAGTAATCCATCTTCCTTTATCTCATACTCCTTTATTTTTGGTTGTACATCTCCTTGCTGTAAATTTTCCTTTACCTGTAGGTAATGTTGGTCTGTAACAAGACCATCTAAAATTCTTCTCTTCAAGTCTGACTGATGCATATTGATAGTAGTAGCATGCATGAGATGCACTCTTCTACTAAGTGCCTAGGAAACTTTATTCTCCTTTCCCTTGATATGATTAATATCGAAGTCATATTCACTTATAAATTCCATCCATCTTGTTTGCCTAGAATTCAAGGTCGATTTTTCAAAAAGATACTTCAGGTCAATGTGGTCTGTCCTTAATCTGAATTTCTTACCCATGATATAATGCCTCCACATACTCAAGGCATGAACATGGGAAACAAGTTCCAAGTCATGGGTGGCATAGTTCCTCTCATGTTCCTTAATCTTTCTGGACTCATATCCAATGACTGTTGGGTATGTGTTATATTATTTGCACGAGTAGTAGTGTCTCAGCGTCTGCGTCGGGCATGCAGGGGGGTTAGANAGGGGTGCGGAGCCCCCTGAACCCTCCCCTCGCACAGGGGTTCGGGGGCAGTGCCCCTGAAAAATGTTTCACACTGAGATGACATATTTCTGGGACCACATGATATTTAGGTGGTTTTTCGACACATGGTTTTTTTGCCAATGGTTTTCTATTTTCGGTTAAGGAATTAGGGTTTTGGACTAATCCAAGTCATTGGGTTAGGGTTTTGGATGCCGTTGTCTCCTATATGTATATTTTATTGTAAACAATGTAACAAAATGTATGAATATAATATATGTTGGTTTTCCCGGTTTGGGTTTCCAAGTGAAAAATCTCTGTGTAATGTTTGTATTTTCCATTGTATCTTTTATGTTCTTTTCTGAATATCAGTTTGCAGTAGGTATTGTACAAGGTTAGAATTTACATTTGGTATCAGAGATTTATTGGCTTCAGGGGGATGCCTTTTTCATCAAGGGTTTGGCTCGGGACTGTGATAAGCCTTGTTACAGTGGGAGATCTGCAGTATTGTTTTTCAGGTGAAAATAAATGGCAAGCAATTAGAAGATGGAGATCGAGAAGTTTAATGGGAAAAGATTTGAGCTATGGAAGCTCAATATGGAAGATCTTTTGGTGGACAGAGATCAGTGGATCATATTAGATCCAGGTATGACAGCTACAGGAACTTCTGCAGATGACTGGAAAAAGACGGATCAAAAAACAAAGAGCACAATTCAATTGTGTCTCTCCGATTCAGTATTACTGAATGTGTCATAGGAAGCTATAGCCAAGGATTTATGGGAAAATTTGGGGAATTTGTATTAGTCTAAGTCCCTGGTAAATAAACTATTCCTGAGAAAGAAGCTGTATAACTTGAGGATGAGAGATGGAGACTCGGTGGAAGAGCATTTGAACGCCTTCAATACTATGGTAAGTCAGTTAGTATCTGTTGATATTAAAATTTCAGATGAAGATAAATGTATCAGTTTGTTGTGTTCTTTACCAGAC
>ML786403.1:434071-458065 GCA_009831015.1 Picea engelmannii | reverse complement strand
TCTTTTCGTTGTCGTAAATTTAATTTTGAAGAAAATGTTAATGAAGCAGGAAGAAATTTCCATGTATGTTGTCACTAGCTGACACCTATATGACTTACTCCTCCTTTGGGCTTGGAATGACTATTAGGTCTTGATATTGATATTATATATTTTTTTTAAATACCTACACAAAGGTGGCAATTGTGACTCCTTTCACTCTCTTCCCTTCGCTATTGCCACGTCCGAGACATCTCTCTTTCCACCTCCAAGATTGTCACTCCCATAGCAACCACGTCGGAGCTAGTAACTCTTGGCCATCGTTGTTGCCACCTAATGGATGTCATTCTTGCGACGTTCAAGAGTGTCACTCCCATAGCAACCACGTCGGAGCTAATACCTCCTCTCGTCGATCTTGCCACCTTCAAAACGTCTCTCTTGCCACGTCTGAAATGTCTCACTTGCCACGTTTGAAATGTCGGTCTTGCCACCTTTGAAGCGTCTCTCTTTCCATGTCTAAAACATCTCACTTGCCACATTCGCAACGTCGGTCTTGCCATGTTTGCAACGTCTCTCTTGCCACGTCTGAAATGTCTCACTTGCCACGTTTGCAACGTCTCTCTTGCCACGTTTGAAACGTCGGTCTTTCCATGTTTGCAATGTCTCTCTTGCGATGTTTGCAACGTCGGTCTTGCCACATTTGAAACGTCTCTCTTGCCACATTTGTAACGTCTCTCTTGCGACATTTGAAACATCGGTCTTGCCACGTTTGCAACGTCTCTCTTGCCACGTTTGAAACGTCGCAATATAGACGAAAATTAGATCATCGGAAAAATGGCATCATGTGAAACGACGTTTGAGGGGGTTCGAGGTTTGTCGGTCTTCTGACAATAGAAAGTGGCAATTGCGTCGAACGCGCTGTCGAAATTTGACCCAAATGCAGTTGTGATTAGGCTCATTCCTATTGAAGGGTAGTTTGAATCCTTTCCTCCTCTGATCAGACTTCACATTTTTCTTTTCCTTCCAATATTTTTGCAGGGATTATCTTCCCTAGCCTTGCTCATACATGTATTTTTCCTTCCTGATAGCTTCAGTCAAGATATTGGGTTCATCATATTTGATCTTTTCCTTATAAAAGGATTCCAGTCCACTCAGAAATATTTGTATTTTTACTTTCTCATCACCAATGAACCTAACATACTTTAAAAATCCCAAAAACTTCTTCTCATACTCTATCATAGTCATGCTTCCCAACTTGAGTTCAAATAACTCCTGCATTTTCTTTCCATAGAAATTCTCTCAGAGATACTCCTTCTGGAAGTACTTCTTGAACTACTTCCAAGTGATCCCACTTTCATTAATGTGCTCCACTTGCTTCAGTTGGTCCCATCACATTGCATCTTTCCTGTGTAAATGGTAGGTGGAAATCCTGGCTTCCGGGTTGGATGAATATTCATGCAACTAAAAATATATCTAGAGTCCAAGAAACCATGATTTGGAATCATCTTCCCTTTCTCTTTCACCATCGAAGGAAGGTGGCTTGAGCTTCCTCAAATATCCTTGAAAAATATCTATCTCTTGTTTCCTTCTTTGGTGTCTGATAGGAGACACCTCTGGATTGCTTATGGGATCTTCCGATGCATAAAAATTTCTTTCTGAGTAAGGAGGTGAGTGGTGTCCATGAGTTCTACTAGCACTTCTGGAGTAACCAACTCTTCCATGATCATTCCTTCTTTCATGGCACCTTCCTTCTTCCTCTCATATTGAGTTTGATCCCTTCTTCGTTTGTCTCTGTAACTAATTTAATCTCTACAACACTTGATCATTTATCTGAATTTTCTCTCTCATCAGTCTCTCATTGTCTTATTTTTAGATTTGTACTTCCATCTTTAGGCTTCTTACCATTTCTATTAACATTTCATGCTCTCCTTTTCCCTTGCATCCATTGGACTCTATCTTTGCATTACCAACTCTAGTATTCTAGCCTTCAACATCCTTATCATGAATGGAGGCTCCCTCACCTTCTTCCATTTCCTCAATACACATCCTGAGATAATGTGCTTAAGCCCCTTAATTCTACAAAATGTGCAAGCGACCATTTTGTTAGAATTATGCATATGATAAACAAAATTGTGAAACCATGCTACAGGTCTCTTTTTTTTTTTTTTTTGTTCATGGAGATCATATCCCCATTCTTCAAAAATAACAGTGTCATGTTATCCTTGGCTGACATAGAAATCATCCTATATAGGCACTTCCTTCAAACCATGATTAGAAACCACAGCTAAGTCCTTCCTTAGAACCTTTCTGGCTCGAAGACAACCAATTCGAACCTTATCCTTCCTTCCCTTATCTCTCAATCTGCATATGACCACATCCATGACCCTATGCTTAGCTGAAAAAGTGCTTGTCCATAGCTTCGGGAGTTCAGAACTTTCAGCCAGGACCAGATTAAATGGTCCTCGTTCTCTTTCACGATCAACGATCAAGATCCACTTTAGGACTCCGTGCTTCGGGGGTCTCAACTTTCCCTGCTTTCTTCCTCTCAGAACTCTTTTACCCAGATTTAATGATCTGTCGACTGATGTCCTCCTATAGATCAGAAGTTCTGAATCATATTGGCTCTTTGGGCTTCAGAAGTTTCAAACTTTCCTCCTGCACTTTCTCCCAGAGTGCTTTCACCCAAAGTCAACGATCATTCAACGTGTGTCTTCTGGAATCAATGGTCGATACATACTTCGGCCTTCGGGCCTTTGGGAGTTTTTGACCCAACGTAACTTGTCACATCATTCTCCTCTAGAGTTCCCTCTTTAGAATGCACGATTTGTCACATGTGATGAAATACTAGAAGCAAACACGTGGCCCCATCAAGAGGGTGACACATGTCACATTCTATCTGTCCTTTCAATACTCCAAATGCTCAAAATTTTATAACATGTGGCACACATTCCATGTTTCCATGTCATCCCAGGTGACATCCACAAGCCACATCACTTCAGAAATGCCGGGGTCCACATCACCTTCTGGTAATGTCATCATGCCCCATCACTTTGGTTCTTTGGACTTTGGGACTTCAGGAGTTTCTATGCTATAAAACTTCCAATTCTCCTGAAATCTGCATTCTCGAACAGGCCAATCTATCACCATGTGTCCTCCTGGATTGGATGACTAAGATTCACTTCGCATCTTCACCTAAATTCCATGAATCTACACCGCGTTTCCTCTTTAATATGACAGCTACAATTTCTTTGGGTCTTCGGACTTCAGAAATATAAAATTTCAAAATTTATCTAGCCCCAATGGCTTTTATCTGAAGCCATGGATCTGGTGACACATGGCTCTCAACAAATCAATGGATGATATCCTCTCAGATTATTGGACATTTGATATTTAATTCATCTCTCTGGGCTTTGGGAGTCTCAAATCTCAACTGAAAACCTCTCGAACAGATTCTTCTAAGGTTACTAATTCGCTGACACGTAACCTCTTGGCGATCGATGATCAAGATCTACTTTGGATGATCCAACAGTCGACGTTTACTTCAGGTCTCCATCTCTCCATGCTTCAAGAGTTTCAACTCTCAACTTTTCCTCGCTCTCTCTTTCCCGGAGTGCTTTCACCCGGAGCACACAATCGGTTGACGTGTGTCCTCCTATGAATCGATGGTTGCCAGCTACTTCATTTATTAGGAGTTTTGAATTTTGAGCCCTAACCTATCACATCAATGCATTCCTTTCAATTTGCAGGGGCATGTATCAGTGGTTTGGAGTAAGCCACTTTTCATCCCGCAATTCTCCTAATGTTGACACGTAACCCCTTGGGGAAACCATGGTTTGGATTGCAATACCACCTTGGGAAATTATCTCCCATGCAACTTGGTTCCCTACAATGCCTCCTGTCTATTGATCTCACTCTCCCATGGGATCTGATGATTATGACCTTAAACCTTGCTTCCTTTTCAACGAACGATTCATGTTCGCCTATCCTTCAATTCAATGATCTCGGATCTCTCCTGAATTCAAAGGGGACGTTCATGATCCTTCGAACCCCTTACATGGGTCTTTGAAATTCTATCTCTTGCATATATTATGCAATGCCGTTCCTCTTGATCTTTTCAGCTCCATGGTCAGAGTTCAATCTCGACCTCGAGACTCTGACCAATAGAACCAGCCCATACTAGCTCGATGTTTCAACCAGAAGCTTTGATACCAAACTATAACATACCCAACCACTCACAGGATGGGGTATGCTACCTTCAATCCCACCTTTGGACTTCTTTCTCTTACAAATACATTTTAAAATTTATGGATTCATAAAATAAAATACTTTAATGACATGCACAACAATATCCAACAAGCATGCATAGTCTAAAGATTCAATTAAATGATAATTAAATATACACAGCCGAAATACATTCACATACATGTAAGTGATACCATAATAGAGAGAAATTATCTTTATGAAAGACAACACCAACTGGCTGTAGACCAAGGATGTTCTACCCAATCGTAGACACTATTGTTCCAAATCTCAACATGAGCATCACCCCCGAGCCAAATCTATGAATCCATAAGGACGGTTCCAGAGTGTTACTTGGTTTTCCAAACTAGTCAACACCCAAGCTCTCATAGGCTTCCTAGCTCTCACAGTAATCCAAGTACCCAGCTCTCTTCTACCCAACTTGCACCACCCGAGAGAATGGACCTCCACCCTTCTCTACCACACAGTCCCTCAGGCAGTCCTTCTCCTTAATTTGGGCTTTATCACAACTGGTTTAGAATATCAATGATGGAACTCTCAGGACTCGCAACTATGAGAAAAGTTGGACATAGGCCAATGCATCTTATACATGTAGCCTCAAGTCATGGATGGTTCACACGAGCGACCACTACATCCAACTATCTTGTGGCTAATCTTCAGCAATTCGGCTCCCTTTCCCTAATCCAAGATGCAAATGAAAGATGGATCAATGAGCGGGTAAGTGGGTGCATGGAGGTATGTGCATGAAAGTGTGCGAGGGATAGAATGGCATGAATGAAAAAGTGAAGGAGAAAATGAGCCAATGACCAACCCCCCCATCAGACCATAGGTGGGTTTAAATAACTTCGTGGGGAAATCAAGAACCTCGTAGCCTTTCCTAAGAATCTCAAGTAACTGATCCCCTCCCTTAGACAAAAAAGGGTAATTAGAATAGGAATAAACACTTAGCCCCTCAATCCCCCTCTCTTGTGGAATCATAGCCCCCTATAACTCTAGTCCTTTTCCATCTAGTAGCCAACCATGTATTTATTATTAATAATGATAAAAACATTACATGTCTTGGGCACACTGGCCTCTTAATATATGTTTGCGCACTCTGGCCTCTTAGCATTGTAACAATACATTATTTAAAATGGGGGTTCAAAACCTAGGGTCTCACAGTGCAAATCCATTATCCAAGAGGGAGACATGTGGCAGAAGACAAAGATAACACGTGGTCCAATCAGCTGGTGACAAGTGTCAATGTCTAGTTGGCACATTAGGTATATGAAAGTCATGAATCAAGGTGACATGTTGCATCCACTCATCCATTTCCATGTCAACAGTGACATCAACAAGCCATGTCACTACAGGTTTACAACCTTCGAGGAAGTCTAGCATCGGCTACCAGCAAAAATGATCGAAGCGTTGAAGGCCAAAGTCACAAATTAACATTTGGTCATTTATCTAAGATCCTCTAGAATATTTCTTGATTGTCATATCAAGTACAGTGGAAGGATAGAGTAAGCATGAGGTGTTAACTGAAATCAATAGGTAACCTACATTCTATGACTTATTCGATAGGTAAACCTCCATAGGAATTGTCCTACTCCATAATTCTAGTAACCAGGAGTTTGAGAGTCATAAATCGTCGAGGTCCTAGAGTGAATGAGAATCGTTCATCTCAAATATTTATTAAGTCATGATCATCAATTTTGATTCAGCCTCTAGATAAAGCAATAATCTTCTATTCAACAAGATATTAACTCCACATCGTCAGATCAAGATCAAAGAGAAAGAGATCAACGGATAAGATCTCATCACAGTAAAAATTACACAAGGATTAGACCAGACTGTCGATATGAGAACTTCGAGAGTAATGCTATCCATTGGATTAGCTAGTATGAGATGAAACCACTCTGGAAGGTAACACTCCAAAAGATATATCTTCGGTGATAAAAATATTTTGGTAAAAGAGAAAAATGTTTCAAGGGTCGAAGCCCAGATGACAAGGTTATTTCGTTGGTCATGTGAGTGCTCAAGGTAACAAAGGCACAACACTAGCGCTAAGGACAGTACTTAGAAGGTAAGAACATAGTTTGCACCCATGGTCACAAAGAAAAGAATGGTTTGAAGGAAGTGCCTGTCTGCATATATTCAAATCCAGAACAAGAAAATAATCAGTGAAGGATTAAAATGTTGAACAATTTGCAAAGGATTTGAAGTCTTGAAACTAATAATAATAATAATAATAATAGAAGTTATTATTTTTAATTAAATGAAGAGGTGAAATAGTTCAAAAAAAGAGACGCAATGCTTCAAATTCACACCAATTGGAAGACTATATAAATAAGAAATAATGGTGAGAAGAAAGTGTCTCTGTAATCTAGATCAAAAGATCAAAAGAAGAAGCAGAGTCCAAGAAGGAAAATTGAAGATACTTATGTAGTGAGGGTGGAAGGGAGTGTTGAAATGTACACTTGACACTAAGAGTGGGGGTGAATTAGTGTCACAAAACTTGGGACAATTTTCTACTGTTCATAAATTAATTGAACAACATATATTTACTTCAATTTCTCAACCAATATATAAAAGAATAAATATTTTATTTATTTATTTATTTACCTTGAATGAATACATAAGGTCAATGTTCATCTTCAAACAATTAATAGAGACCCATCTCTTTGTTACAACACACAGCTTGTTGTTCTCAGATCCAACTGAGAAATGAGGAATCCAACCGTCATAACAAGTCTTAGCTTGTTGATCTCAAATCCAATTGATATGTGAGGAATCTGTTAGCATATATTCTTGTAGGAGAGTGTTTTCCCTTCAGTTTCGGCCCTTGGATGACCAAGTGCAAAGAAGGGGGGCTTAAAAAACCCCACAAATGTGTTTCAACCAAATTCAAGGCATGTTCTACTAGGGCGCACATGTATCATGACCAAGGAGGGTGCCACTTCAGGAATTTTGAATTTGAGAAAGGCATGTAGAAGATCTGGGTGGTCCAACCAAGGGGACATGTGTCGCATGACTGGAATTTCATGATTTCGCGAGGTGGAGTGATCAAGGAACAAAGTTTAAAAACTTGTGAAATGATTTGAGCCATCCATATCAGCAGGACACGTGGCACATGATTAAGCATTTTGTGATTTCTGGGAATGGAGAAGTCAAGGGGCCGAGTCGTGAGGACTCACGGAGTGTGAAATCATGAAATGATCAGATTCGTCTGATCAAAGAGGGGCACGTGTTAGCTGATCCAAGCGTCGCGATTTTGTTACTTGGGGTTTTGAGCATGGAGCACAGTGAAAACTCCTGACATGTGAAATCATGAAGCGCTCAAAGTTTGGGCCCATGGTCATATCCCATGGCCCTATGGTGTGCGGGTCCAGGAAGAATATTAGCACCTATCACGAGGTGCTAGTGACATGGGGTCTTCGAGGAAGAAATCATGGCCACCAATTTCAAAGAAGATCTGATCGTTGATCTGAATTTGACCATTTTGCCTACCTGAATGGGTATCAGGCTTACCTCTGTCGCAATCCAGGGGTGAATTTTGGTGCTGACATTTCTGGCGTCATTGTTGGGGACAAAATTGAATATTTTCCCTGGGATTGAACAACAACGTTTACTAGTTCTGAAGGTGCATCCGAACTTCATATTTCAAATATTGCAACTGTGCACTTGGCAAATCCACTGAGATGACTCCACTGTCTCGACTCCGCTGTTTCTTTGTGACTTCTTATGGCTACACCTGGTATTCCCCTGGGAGAACACAATGATCAGAGATGATATTTGATAGTGGAAAAAGACCAGACACACTCATTCTACATATCATTCACCTGGCGACCCCATGGCTGAAGGAGCGATTGGCAACCCCACTGGTTTGAAATGGAAAAAATCCTAGCTCGAAGGTTTTCTCCCTTTAATTTATCTGTTGTTCCTAGTTTTCCCAATGTTGTTCCTACTCCAAATGAATGGAATGATCATTTGCCTATATTTAGAGAGTGCAAGGAGAACAACCTTGCTCAACATCTCCATGAGTTTCATGAATTCATGCACCAGTGGGAGATACATCATGAGGACGTATTGATGAATATGTTCTTGTTCTCATTAGCAGGATATGCTCATGAGTGGTATCATTATTTACCCCATTCTAGCATCTCCTTCCTGGAGCCGTTTCATGCAGCTTTCAACACTTATTGTTAGAATTTTTATCCCTCTGAGTTAATTTGTCATAGTTGTTGTGAGGGATACAACGATTGTTTTCAAGATATAACTGCTTCTTATGCAGGTTTTAAGGATGAGGACCATGAAGAAGAAGATTATCTGGGTGAAGTAATGGAGCTGATTAAATATCTCTCTTCCAAACTAGAAAGGTTGGAATCTAGAGAAAGCATAAAGGATTTCCCATCTCTTGAGGAGGATGTTCTTGATAGCCCTAATGATGATAACAGTATTGAAGATTTCATAGTTGTAGAGGCCCTGCCTTATTCTCCTAATATGCATGCTATCCCTAGCATTGATGATTATTCAAATGAAGAGTAGCAGAGCCACACATTACAGTTTGTTGATCAGCGGAGCACCCAGTCTGTATATGAAAAGTACGAGTCAGATTCCGAGCTGGATGTGCAGGATTTCCAAGAGAATGTAGCCGAGCCCTATCCTCTATCCATTAGAGAAGATTTTCATAAGGAAATTATCCAGCCTGAGCAACATTATGAAGATCATAGTTTCCCCTCGGGTCCTGTCTATGATGATTATGATTATGACCCTTGGGAGAGCCAAGAAGAAGAACTTGAAGAACCAAAGGAGAAGCAGAAGGGGCAATTTATCTCATGTCCAGAGACTACAAGTGAGAAGCCATCTCTTGAGATCAGTTAGCCTACATCATCTTCTCATCCACCCATGCCTACCAATCATATTCTACCCTGTATGAGTAGTTGTGGAGAAGAGAAGGATTTATGCTACTAGTTTCACAGGATTTGTCACTCATTCTATGAGCCTATCAATGATTACATGGAGTGGCATTTACTTCATATCTTGGAGATGCCCTATTTAATCTCAAATTCATCCCTTGGAGATACGTTGAGGGGTGTAATCGTTCTGCTGTCACATTTGCAGCATCTTCTAATGGTCGTTGACAAAGTAGAATAACTTCCAGTCAGGAAGTTACTTGAATGTCTATGGTGGAAGTTTGCATTCACCTAACATTTTTTGAAAATCAATTAGTTTAGGATTGTACATAAATAAGCTCCTTGGAGCATTTGTGTTTTTTTTTGTTTTATGTATCAGCCGATAATTTTTAGTAGGATGTTTTGGGGCTCGACTCCATAGCCCAACAAAAGGAAACTAGAACCACAAAAGGCGATCTTAGAGCCTCACTGGGAGGACTCTATCCCCCATGGAGCCTAATGTTATCACATATTCTTCCAAGGGAGTGTTTTCCCTTCAGTTTCATCCCTTGGATGACCAAGTGCTAAGAAGAGGGGCTTAAAAAACCCCACAAATGTGTTTCAACCAAAGTCGGGGCATGTTCTGTTAAGGCACGCATGTATCAGGACCAGGGAGAGTGCCACTTTGGGAATTTTGAATTTGAGAAAGGTGCGTAGAAGATCAATGTTGTCCAACCAAGGGGACACGTGGCACATGATTGGAATTTCATGATTTAGCGAGGTGGAGCGATCAAGGAACAGATTTTTAAAACTCGTAAAATGTGAAATCGCAAAATGATCTGAGTTGTCCTTCTTAGCAGGACGCGTGGCACACGATTAAGCATTTCGTAAATTTGAGGAATGGAGCAATCAAGGGGCCAAGTCGCGAGGAATCAAGAAGTGTGAAATTGAAAAATTATCAGATTCGTCTGATCAAAGAGGGGTGCATTTCAACTAATTCGAGCATCGCGATTTCGTGACTTAGGGTTTCGAGCATGGAGCACAACGCAAACTCCCGACACGCGAAATCTCAAAGCGCTCAAAGTTTAGGCCCATGGTCATAACCTGTGGCCCTATGGTGTGTGGGTCTAGGAAGAATATTATCACTTATCACATGGAGTTGGTGATGTGGGGTCTTCGGGGAAGCAATATTTCCCATCAATTTCAGAGAATATCCGACCGTCGATCTGAATTTGACTATTTCGCGATTTCAGGCATCGCGATGTTGTGAATCAAGGGGAGTGAGAACTCTCGATATGAGAAGTCCCAAAAATCAATTCTTTAAGATTGAGGTCATGGTCCGTGGTCACATCGGGCGATGGAAAGGAGCTACGCAAAGGTTGGAGTGCCCAAATTTATTAAAGAGAAAGAACTACGTGGCCTCGAGCAACTAGGATTCACTCAAAGAAGTTGCATGCTCACCTGAACATTCATGGGTGTCAGGGCTCCATCCTGATCTTGATGAAATTAGTTAATGGAAATGGGGGAGGTAGATGAAACCTTATTTCATCCCGTAAATTAAAAGCATGGAGGATTCGACCATGGAAAATAGAGTTGTCAGCCCATGGTACCCCTGCGAGTGGTTTCTCTTGCAATCCCATACCGATTTGAGATTGCGTCTGACAGAAAAATGCAAGTGTGTCCTGACAGAGAAATATGAAGACACCAAGCTGATGTAGGAGCATCATAGAAATCCAAAGTACGCGCCTAGTCAAAGGAACAACTGAACACATGGATGCAAAAAGGACACGTTTTTATGAAAACGTTTTGAATTTTGAAATCTGAAGCATTAATGTAATAGCTAGGAGAATTGTACTTGCATTTATGTATGAGAGATATGAACAAATCTAGAGAAATTATTCTCATCTGTCGAATGTAATAGGCATTTAATTATGTTTAATGAAAGTAGGTAAATTTGATTTAATAGATTAGATAGTTTAGAAGCGTAGGAGGGAAAATGGATATAGACACCCTCACCCTTGTATCATAGTAACAGGAACATTATGATTTTAGAGAATTCATAAGTTGTAGAGATGTAGTAGAGAACTGTAGAGAAGAACCCATGTATAGGAGAACTTGAGTTAATATATAAAACTTTGACACAATTTTCATGGTGTTATGATGATTATTGTTTACACTTGTTGAATGGTATGTTTATAGTTGGTTTGTTTTCTCTGTTATGCATTTATCTCAATGCTACGTTGTGTGTATGATTTCATGTTGAATGTATGAAGTCAGAGAGAAGAGAAGAATGAGTTTCAATTGTTTCTCTTCCTGAGAATTCCTGCAAGCGAGTGCAGTGAACGTCCGCAAGGTGTGCATTGACGAGGATTTGAGTTTTATCTCAGAAAGATCAGGAGAGATACTGTTGTTCTCATAACCAGAAGAAGTGCAAGTGAGGCATAGAGATGTGCAAGGTGTGCGTTGGATGGTTGAAGACTTAGAATTTATCATCTAAAGTGAAGGTTGAAGGACTACTGTTGCAAAGAGTGCACAGGGTCAAAGACTCAAATAACGAGAGGTTATTTGAAGGTTTCCGCAAGGAGTGCGAGCGGGATTCCTTTTGGGGTTTGAGTTTGCAAGTGAGAGATTAGGAGGGATAGAACCTTTGAAGTGTTCAAAGAGAGGTGGATATTGAAATCATCTAGCCAAAGGAAAGTTCAGGTGGAAGGACACCAAGTCATTTTGGCCAGAGATCCTTAAAGAAAAGTGAATGAACAGTGAAATTCCTTCATGGAAGAAGTGATGAAAAACCCGTGGACTGTTGGATCTCGGAGATCTATGAGAAGGTTAAGGCTAAGTGGGTTTTAGCATTCAGAATCGTAGGAGGGGTAGCAACCATTGGATGAGAAGCAACAAGAGCTATTGATTCCCCTTTGGAGTGGAATTTCAACATTTCGGCAATTCAAGGTTCGACATTTTGGCAATTCCGATGACAAGGAGTCAGGGAACTTTACATTGAAAACCATGAAGTTGTGAAATGCAACATGGCTTTTGGAGTGGAATTTTAGCATTTTGGAATTTTAAGGTTCAGGAAGTAGAGGCAACAAGTGATTTTGGAATCGAGAGTTTCAAACTCTCGGTAAATGGAATCCCGAAAAGGTTGGAGCTGTTAGATCGAGGGAGGATCATAGCCGTCGACCTCACCAAAGGAAAAATTTTCAGAGTTCGGGGAATCATAAGGGAAGAGGAAGGACTGTTGGTTGTTCTCTCAAGACCCAAAAAGTCGAAACTAGTGGGCAACAGGTGGTGTATGATCATTGTGTTGGAGGAGTCAACCTTCATTGACTTTTTGCATTTTGGCGATTGCGAGTCATGGCATTGCATCGAGAACCTCCAACTTGCGGAGCCTAAAATATTTCATGGATTAAACAAGGGTTTCTCATTTCAGCATTTTCCAAGAGCTGTGGAAATACATCGGGACTTCCAACTCCCGAAACCCGAAGTCCTTTGTGGCTTAAACAAAGGGTTTAATTAACTCTTTGCATGGTTTGGAAAAGATCCTGTGTTGATCTCGGCCCAAGGGCAGGGGGTCTGTGCCAGTTGTGGTATCAGAGCACATAACAGATTCTTTGTTTTTTGTAGCAGAGAGAAAAGAGGAAAATTTTACAACCATGCCACCGAGAAGAAGAGACAGGCCAATGCCTAATCCAGCAGTGGAAAGAGAAATGTGTGAATTACGTCCCAGGCTTGATGCTATGGAGACATCACAGAGGTGCACAGTTGATGCTGGGGATATAAGCGGTATGAAAGTGAAAATGAAGATGGAATCAAAGAATAAGAAGTTGCAGTCGAAGATGCTGTAGATGAACACCTATTCAGGGTTTTTGCAAGGATAGGTGCCAGATAAAAAATGGGCATTCCAGTGTGTGAGGGAAACTTAGATGTTGAAGAACTTATAGACTAGATTAGATCTCTAGACAAATTCTTCAACTATGAGGATGTCGAGGAAGAAAAGAAAGTAAAACATGTTGTTACTATATTTAAAGGGCATGCAACACTGTGGTGGGATGAACTGCAGGCTGACAGATGTTGCAAGGGTAAGCAAAAATTCAAAAGCTAGGATAGAATGGTTGAAAAAATGAAAGCCAAATTTATACCCAGGGATTTTCAAATCACTCTATTTCAAAGGATGTAGAATTTGAGACAGAAGCTGATGTCAGTGAAAGAATACACTGAAGAATTATACAGGATAAACATCAGATAAGGTCATCGAGAAAGCGACGATGAAAAAGTTTCCAAGTACATGAATGGTCTGCGATATGACATTCAATATGAGATGAGCATGATGACCATTCGAAATGTGGAAGATGCTTATCAAATAGCTCTGAAAGATAAAGAGAAGTTGAGTCAGAAGCAAGGTCAAAGAGGTCGAGGTAGAAGTCAAGCTAGAGGCAAAACAATTTCCCAAGACAAAACTCAAAAACCTAAAGAAGAGGGGAATAAACCTCAACCTCAACTTGAGAGAGGAGGAAGCTCACAGGGAAGGTAGTATGCTGATAGAAATGCTTTTCCTCGAGCTAGAGGAAGAGGAAGAGGTAGAGGAGGTGAAGTGAAATGCTTTGTCTATGGAAAAATCGGACATAAATCCTATGAGTGTCCAGATAGGAAGAAATATGGTGGTGAAACTCACCTTACTGAAGCTCAAGGATGGAATGTTGAGGCAGAAGACACTGAGGGAAGAAGATCCTTAATGATGAGGAAAGTTCTCTTAAAGCCGAAGAAGGAGGCAGAGAACCTAGCCTAAAGAAACAGTATGTTTCAGACTGCTTGCAAAACTAAAGATAGGGTATGCAAGGTCATAGTGGACAACAGTAGCATGGACAATCTCATATCTACAGATATGGTAGAAAAGATAGAGCTGGAGATTGTTGTACATCCAAGCCCATACAGAGTTTCGTGGCTACAAAAAGGACATCAGGTAAATGTCACTAAAAAATGTTTAGTTGAATTTAAATTATGAGGATATAAAGATGAAATATTATGTGATGTCATTCCCATGGATGTTTGTCATCTATTGTTGGGTAGACTGTGGCAATATGACAAAAACATAGTTCATGATGGGAGAAAGAACACGTACACCCTAGAAAAAAATGGTAGGACTCACATGTTGCTGCCAATTAAGGATAAAGAAGTGAAAATAGAGATGAGCAACACTGTACTTCTCATGAGTGGGAAGGAACTTCTTAATGAGGTTAAGAATAAGGAAGAAACACAATTTATTGTGGTTAGGAAGCCCAAAATTGTTTTGACCAATACGAGAATAGATTATTTACCAAAACAAATCCAGGAGTTGTTGGGAGAGTTTGTTGATATAGTAGTGGATGAACTACCTTGTTTGTTGCCACCTATCAAGAGTATAAGTCATCATATCGATCTTATACCTGGAGCCAATTTTCCAAACAAATTCGCTTATAGGTTGATGTCGTAGGAAAATGAAGAAGTTAAGAGACAGGTCCAGGACTTAATGGATAAAGGATTGATTCAGGAGAGCTTGAGTCCATGCGTTGTTCCGATAGTGCTTATCCCAAAGAAAGACGGAGGATGGAGAATGTGTATAGACTCAAGGGAAATCAATAATATTACCATGAAATATAGATTTCCATTGCCAAGGATGGATGACTTGATGGATTGCTTGAGTGCAGCAAAGGTTTTTTCAAAGATTGATTTGAAAAGTGGGTATCATCAAATTCGAATGAGAGAAGGTGATGAATGGAAGACAACATTCAAGATGAATGAGGGGCTGTATGAATGGCTTGTCATGCCATTTGGCTTAACGAATGCACCCATTACTTTCATGAGGTTGGTGAACGAAGTCCTGAAGGATTTCATAGGGAAATTCGTCATTGTATATCTTGACGATATATTAATTTTCAGCAAGAAAAAAGAAGAACACTTAAAGCATCTAGTTGCAATAATGAGGAGATTACAGCAAGAGAAATTGCTCATTAATATGAAGAAATCATCATTTATGAGGATAGAACTCATTTATTTGGGTTTTGTTATCTTTGCAAATGAATTAAAAATGGATCCGGAAAAGATAAAGGTGATTAAGAATTGGCCATCACCGAAGAGTGTATTTGAAGTACGAAACTTCCATGGTTTGGCTAGCTTCTATAGGAAATTTATCTGAAACTTCAGTGGAATTAGCACACCAATGATGGATACAGTGAAGAAAATACATAAATATTTTCACTGGACAGAGGAAGCAGAGAAGAGCTTCAATCTGTTGAAGAACAAGATCACTAAGCAACCAATTTTGGTTTTGCCAGATTTTAGCAAGACATTCCAAGTCAGGTGTGATGTGAGTGGATTTTCAATTGGAGCAGTATTGAGCCAAGATGATAGGACGATCGCATATTTCAGTGAAAAAATGAATGAAGCGAATATTAAGTACTCCACATATGACAAGGAATTCTACGCAGTCATACAAGCGCTGAAGAAATGGAGGCATTATTTGGTTCCCAAGGAGTTTGTTTTGTACAGTGATAATCATGCTTTACAATTCGTGACTTGACAGGAGAATTTGAACCAAAACAATGCTAAATGGGTTGAATTCATGCTAAATTTTACTTTTGTGATTAAGCATATTTATGGAACTGCTAACAAATTTGTTGATGCTTTGAGCAGGAAATGGTTGCTTATGCAGGAATTCAGAGTCAATACTTTGGGTTTTGATAACCTCAAAGAAATGTATAGGGATGATCCAGAATTCAAGGAGGCATATGAGGCATATGAGAATCCAATTCTCAGGGATAGAAGCCAATGGACTGAATACATGATCCAGGATGGATTATTGTTCAAGGGAAATCAGCCATGTATTCCAAAATTCTCCATGAGGGAGAATTTGCTAAAGGAAAAACACAATGGAGGATTTGCCGGACATTTTGGTCATGACAAGACATTCTCAAAGTTGAATGGCTCATATTTTTGGTTAGGGATGAGGACAGATGTCAAGAAATTTGTGGACAGGTGCAGAATTTGTCAGCACATGAAAGGAAAAAGGCAGAACATATGATTATATCAACCATTTCCCATACCTGAAAGGTCGTGGGACGCAGTGAGCATGGATTTCATATTGGGACTACCAAGGAAACAAAGAGGATGTGATTCGATCTTTGTGGTAGTCGACAGATTTTCAAAGATGGCACATTTCATACCATGCCAAAAAACTAGTGATGCAACTCATATTGCGAACCTGTTTTTCAAGGAAGCTGTCAGAATTCACGGTTTTCCAAAGAGTATCGTTTCTAATCGAGATACCAAGTTCCTGGGACATTTTTGGAGGACCTTATGGAAGAAGTTGGGGACAAGTTTGTCTTTTAGCTCAGCATATCATCCTCATATGGATGGACAGACAGAGGTCATGAACATGATCTTGGGAGATTTTCTAAGGAGCTTAGTGACTAAACACCACAGTCAATGGGATCACATTCTGCCATGGGTAGAATTCACTTATAATGATTCACTCAATAGAATCATAGGGAAGAGTACATTCCATATTGTATATGGAATGCAACCAAGGGGATTTTCTGAATTGAAAGATTTGGAACAAAAAGAATTCAGGAGTGCTAGTGCAGAGGACTTTGCAGAAGGAATGAAGGAGCTTCACAGCCGAGTTAAGGAGCAATTGCAGAGTTCAAGTCAAGAATACAAGTGGAGAGCAGATCAACGCAGGTGACAACTTTAATTTGAAGTTGGTGATCTGATTCTTGCGCATCTGAGGAAGGAGAGGTTCCCAAGGGGAACATATAATAAGATGAAGATGAAAAAGATTGGACCATGCAAGGTCATAAGGAAATTTGGGGCAAATGCATATGAGATTGAATTACCCGATGGGGTCGGAATCTCACCGATATTCAATGTTGAGGATTTGTACCCTTACATAGCTGAAGAAGTAGGAGAAGAGGAGGAACATAAAGAGGTTCAATGGAAAAAACAAATGCCTGTAGCTGACAAGCCATAGATGGAAGGAATAATTGACAAAAGGATTAGCAAAAAGACTAGGAGGAAAGAATATTTTGAATACTTGGTCAAGTGGAAAGGACATCCAGTTGAAGATGCCAGTTCGAAAGATGAAGCAACAATTCATAGGCATGGATAGACCATGCAAGATCTCATGAACAGGATTTCATGAAATTTTTTAAGCAAGGGAGTATGATGAAGGAGCATCGTAGAAAGCCAAATCACACACCTAGTCAAAGGAACAGCTGAATGCGCGGATGCAAAAAGGACACGTTTTTATGAAAACGTTTTGAATTTTGAAATCTGAAGCATTAATGTAATAGCTAGGAGAAGAGTACTTACATTTATGTCTGGGAGATATGAACAGATCTAGAGAAATTATTCTCATCTGTTGAATGTAATAGGCATTTAAGTCTGTTTAATGAAAGTAGGTAGATTTGATTTAATAGATTAGACAGTTTAGAAGCGTAGGAGGGAAAAAAGATATAGACACCCTCACCCTTGTATCATAGTAACAAGAACACTATGATTTTAGAGAATTCATAAGCTATAGAGCTGTAGCAGAGAACTGTAGAGAAGAACCCATGTACAGGAGCACTTGAGTTAATATATAAATCTTTGACTCAATTTTCATGGTGTTATGATGATTACTATTTACACTTGTTGAATGGTATGTTTACAGTTGGTTTGTTTTCTCTGTTATGCATTTATCTCAATGCTACGTTGTGTGTATGATTTCATGTTGAATGTATTAATTCAAAGAGAAGAGAAGAATGAGTTTCAATTGTTTCTCTTCCTGAGAATTCCTGCAAGTGAGTGTAGTGAATGTCTGCAAGGTGTGCATTGACGAGGATACGAGTTTTATCTCAGAAAGCTTAGGAGATATATCGTTGTTCTCATAACCAGCAGAAGTGCAGGTGAGGCATAGAGTTGTACAAGGTGTGTGTAGGCTGGTTGAAGCCTTAGAATTTATCAACTAAAGTGAAGTTTGAAGGACTACTGTTTCAAAGAGTGCACAGGGTCGAAGACCCAAATAACCAGAGGTTATTTGAAATTTGTCGCAAGGAGTGCGAGCAAGATTCCTTTTGGGGTTTGAGTTTGCAAGTGAGAACTCAGGAGGGATAGAAACTTTGAAGTGTTAAAAGAGAGGTGGAGATTGAAATCATCTCGCCGAAGGAAAGTTCGGGTGGAAGGATGCCAAGTCATTTTGGCCAGAGATCATTGAAGAAAAGTGAACTAACGGTGAAATTCCTTCATGGAAGAAGTGTCGAAAATCCCGTGGAGCATTAGATCTCACAAATCTGTGAGAAGGTTAAGGCTGAGTGGCTTTTAGCATTTAGAAGCTTAGGAGGGGTAGCGACCATTGGATGAGAAGCAACAGGAGCCGTTGATTCCCCTTTGGAGTGGAATTTTGGCATTTCATCAATTCAGGGTTCGGCATTTCGACAATTTCGATGACAAGGAGTCGAGGCACTTTACGTTGAAAACCCTGAAGTCCTGAAATGCAACATGTCTTTTGGGGTGGAATTTCATCATTTTGGCATTTTGGGGTCCGAGAAGTAGAGGAGACAAGTGATTTTGGAATTGAGAGTTTCAAACTCCCGGTATGGGAATCTCAAAAAGGTCGAAGCCGTTAGATCGAGGGAGGCTCATAGGCATCGACCTCTCCAAAGGACAAAATTTCGGAGTTCAGGGAATCATAAGGGAAGAGGAAGGAATGTTGGTTGTTTGCTCAAGCCCTAAAAAGCCGAAACTAGTGGGCAACAGGTGGCATATGCTCATTGTGTTGGAGGAGTCAACCTTCATTGACTTTTCACGTTTCGAAGATTATGAGAGTCATGGCATTGCATCGAGAACCTCCAACTCACAGAGCTCAAAATATTCCATGGCTTAAATAAGGGTTTCACATTTTTGCATTTGCCAAGAGCTGTGGAAACACATCGGGACTTCCAACTCCCAAAACCCGAAGTCCTTTGTGGCTTAAACAAAGGGTTTAATTAACTCTTTGAGTGGTTTGGAAAATATCTTGCGCTAATCTCGGCCCGAGGGTAGGGGGTCTATGCCACAAGCCTTGGATATAGTGACCAGAGTGTGATTTTTTATGGAGCCAGTTCGAAGTATATGTAGGAATGTTTTTTCCATTTTTGTAAGGGTAAATGGTAGATAAATGCTCCTGTATTGTAAAGTTTTAGTGAACACTCAGGTTCTCTGGTTATGTATACACATTTGAGACTTCTTGTTATATGAAATTCGGCTTTCTTACTCCATCTTATTTCCCTCTGATACTGAAAGAGTTCATGAGTGACTGATTCAAATGAATTATTGTTTCTATATTATGATGAATGTTTGATCATAGTGTTGTTATAATTCCTTTCAGTTTCTTTGAAATTTGAATTCAAGAAGAACTTGGGTTTAAGTTTTTCTTCCTTAGGCTGTCAAAAATCCTGATGTTCATAGTAGACCTCTACATTCTTCATTGAAGTCTTCCTCCTACTCACCTTTACTACAACTTGTTATCACATTAACAATTGTTATTGGGATCTAAAAACTTCTGAAGTTTAGAGAGACGCTATACCACAGTAGAGATGTGATAGTTCAAGGCCCTCGACTATATTATGCGGCATATGAAAAAATGTAGTGGGAGTGGGAAGGGAGTAGCTAGGCAGGCTGGTGATCTTGAAGAATCTTAGATCTATGGTCGAAACCTACATCAGACAAACAAATAGCATGAAACTTAACATCGCAAAGGAAGACCGGGGAAAACTACTCTGGTTTCGACGGGGAACATGTGGTGCTCTTACACACGCATCGGGGGAGATGATGGATTGCCCAAAACCAATTTTACTATGACCTCGATGTCACATGGTTCAAAACGTCATGTCGATAGCTCATGGGGAAGATGGCGATTGGTCAGATCACCTCACATCACCGGTCCAGGTACTTTCCAGAATGAAGTACCAAAAGGACACCGATGCATAACTAACTTGAGGCTCATCATTCGAAATGGATTGATGAAGCATGGCACACCAAGGTAATATGATAGTATTTCAAGAGAAAAGTACACAAACCATCAAATCTCATATATGGATCATTTTATCCTATTTTGGGAAATTGTCATCTTATGCATAAGAAAAACAAGCTTGGCCCGTGCTCCTGAATTCTGTAAACTCAAAGGGTAGCCAAATCAAGGTCTCTGTGAAGTTCGGAAGGCATGGATAATACCCATCAAATAGTTTCTAGCATGACTAGGTTCTTAGCTAAGGTACCAGGCAGGTCAATAAGTAAGAATGAAAGATGGGTCTTGCAGATGCTGGCGACTAAATTTCATACCGAACCTGAAACTGAGATAGAGTCGGGAGTAAAATTAAACCCCGTTATGACAGATCTTGTCATAAATGAACATGCAGAAAACACCTTCCACCCATCCACAAAGAAGAAGAGGATAAAAAGGAGAAAATCAGAGGGCAAAACTGAGATGATAGAGAGCGTCGGGGAAAATTTCAATTGGTGGAGTACCCTGGAGGAGGAAATCACCAAGCTGAGGTGAATCCTCAGGTAAAAGTTTTGTGTATTTTAGATAGTTTTGGATAGATGTTAGCTTAAGAGAAGGGAGTCCTAATATGACAGACCAATTATTAATGGTCCCTTTAAATAATACAATTGTTCTTCCTTTTTGTAACTTGTATCAGTTTTTATAATTATGAGGAAGTTGGAACGTTTTAAATTCCATATGAAATTCCTCTATATATGCTTGGCCTCACGAGTATAGAAGCATGGAGAAAAGAGGAGTCTTCCCTATGTGCAAGAAAATTTTATAAATCTCTAGGGCTGGAATGAATACATGGGCGTAGAGGTAGATTTTGGGACTTTTTATGAAAAGATTATAATTGGTGGTGTTATGAGTCTCGTTTTCTCTCATAGTGTGTGATTCCTGTTATTCTGTATTTTCATTTTGCTTTCTTCTGTCTAAATTGAGAAACTAAAAGTCTATAATTTGTTATTCAATTCTCTCAACTTAGCTATTTAGACTATGTTCATCTCTTCTAAACCATTTCAGAATTCATTACCATAATTCTCTGATAATAGTTGTGTGTTTCTTTTCTTCTGATACCATCTAAAATTTTCAAGCATAAACTCATAAGTCACTTCCTCATTTAGGCTTTTCCTCTTGATTATTTTCATGATTTGGAAATTTATCCTACATTCTTGACCCCATAGCCCAAAGGTCATCTTCATCTCTTCAACAACTTTATTAAAACCCCAAAACAAACCAATTCTACATCGATTTCCGTAGATGTATCAAGTGACACGAGAGAGCCCTCTCTGAGTTGAGAAGGATAGTTCCTTAGCTCTAAATTTGGTTGAAACAATTACCTTTGTCATCTCTCTATTTAGCCAGACATAATTTACAGAGTGCTAACATTCTGGCACCATTTTCGGGGACAAAATTTAAAAAAAAATTCGTGGGAAGAATGACATGGTTGAGTTCTAGGGTCTGAGAGTGGCAGACACTTAGGCACACATTGGATGTATTCCTTCTCTGGCAACTCCACTTCAGTTCGAAGGTGACTCCACTGATAAAAGAATCATGAATTTCCAAGAGACAACCCTGCTCTCAATACTTCAAGTGTGAGACAAAAACTTCACTGAAATGAAACCCCTTAATAGGGGCAAGGAAGGGCATCATGAGGGAAAACATGTACTCAAAATGGGACCTCTTAAAAAGAATTTTACTTTTCATTTTAAGTTGCCTCTTCTCCTTCCTTGAAAATACCAAACAAAATTTATTTTACCTATTGTATATTAATAATGATCATGAAAGACTTAAAATTATATTTCATCCTCTATACGTTGCACATGCATACCCTTGCCTTGTCGTTGGTTCTGATAAAAAGGTTTCACCTAGGCCATGCAATAGCAATGACCAAGTTGATGAATCCCATGAGACTTAGACCAATGTCTCTCCCACTTTTCTTGGCCCAACACCTCCTAAGGCCTAACATAGATATATACCCTTAAAGCTACCCCAAACCCTTCATGATTTCCCTCAAAATTACTATGAGTTCCTACCTGTGTTCGATGGAGAATCGGGTATCATATCTGCTGAAAAACACATTCAAGGGTTTGAGCATTTTATAGATTTAATTAATATTGACCACGATTATGTTTGTATGAGAGTTTTCTCTTAATCCTTGAAAGGAGACACCAAACACTGGTTCAAACACTTACACCTAGAAACCATTAGCTCATGGGTGGAATTGAAGAAGATTTTTTTTTTAATTTTGGGGCAAGGAGAAATCCTTAGAGCTGCAACTCACTGAGTTTTACACCTTCAAAATATGCAACAATGAATCTATTTCTATATTCAGTAGAAATTTCTCTAGCGTCTATTATAATTTGTCCAAAGAAATTCAACCCTCTGAAGCTGTTGCCATGCTCAATTATGCAACTGCTCTTCATCCGGTTTTTTGTTTCCTCTTGATGGAAAGAAGACCTGGGTCCTTACAACAAATGTTTAATGATGCTCGGGACATTCAACACAACATCCAAGCATATAAACAAACCCAAAATGAGGGGTTGAATGTTCAAGGACATAAAAGTGAATATGAACAAAAAATAGTTGACTGGAATCTTGAGCATAGAATTGACAATATCATAGGTCCTCTTGAAGTTTCCAATGCTAATGATTTTGCAAAAAATTACATCCCACTTGTTGAAAGAGAAGGTGTTGATCCATCCCATGATGAGTAGAGGGATGATCATTTTATGTATTCATTTGTAGATAGTCAAGAATATGAGTGTGAAAAGCAACTTGTTGAAGAATAGGTTGATGTTCTAAGTTTTTTCTTGTTAGATGACATGGCATATGTTAATGATTTGCCTATATATGATGAATATGATGATTATGATGTTCACCCCATAGAACAATAAATCACATGTTCTCTATCAGAAAATGTTCCTTTTCAGCAGTATAATGAAAGCAATCAGGTTGCATATCACAATTACAAAGAAGAAAGTATTGAATCAGCTGAAGGGAATTCCTTATCACTATGATTTTCTTCTTTCAAATTGCTGAAAGAAAATCCTAAAATCATCATCGAAGAAAAATAATATGTGCTTATGCAAAGCCACGCTAGATCAATGGAGCAGAATGACAAGATGTCACAACATTCTTTTGATGCGCTTGAAGACCCTATTGCCTGCATTGAAATACAACCATATGTTGGCAATGAAATTGAAAACGATTCCAAATCAGGTAGGACAACCCTACCATTATGTTTTTCTTCTTTCGAATGATTGAAGAAAAATATTTGTAGTATCTCAGGACAAGGATCCTCCAAGCATGAATGGAGTGGTGATGATAATTCTATGAACAATCACATAAAGGGTCATGTTGTTGGCAAATTCAGTGGACAGAATGTAGTGAATGCTTGTCATTGATGACAACAGTGAGGATAGCAGAATAAGAAATTTGAATGTAAATCTCAGGAGGAACAGCATGGAAGAAGATGCCCACAAAATCTTGAGATACATAAGTTTTCTGAGAAGAAGGAAGATGGTGACCATTGGATCCCATACAAATTTCCCGAAAGAACGAGAGCCGTCAGATCTTCAGAATCTGCGCAGAGGTTAAACGCAGTGGTTAAGTCCTACTGTGCAGAGGTGAAATCCCGAAGGATTAGGAATCATCCATTCACAAGGACAGGTGGCATAAGATCGAGCGCTGTCGGAGATATCCTCATCGGCAATTCGGGGATCGGGATTTCAAAGTGCAAAGAACAATGTCAATGAAAACCCCGAAATCGTGAGACGCGAAATCGCGATATAATCGCGACCGTCAGATTAAGGATGAGATCTAGACCGTTCATTTGTATGGACA
>ML786403.1:392032-425130 GCA_009831015.1 Picea engelmannii | reverse complement strand
CAGGGTGGTGCTAGGGAGAACAGGTGTTCTCTGTTATGCAGGTTGGAGCCTGTGTAACTGGAAGTTGGTGCTTCCATCTAGTTGGTGCTGGAATATTCAGGAAGTTGGTGCTTCCATCCAGTTGGTGCTGGAATACTCAGGGAGTTGGTGCTTCCTTCTAGTGGGTGCTAAAGAAAACAGAGAGTTGGTGCTCTCAACAAGTTGTAGCTTGTAAAACAGAGGTAGCAACCTCACATTGAGTTGGTGCTCAATTGTAGATGATGTACAGAACTGAAAAAGACTGCCTATCATTTTGAAGAAGAAGAGGTTTTCTCCCTTTATGGGTTTCCTCGTGAAAATCTGTCTCTGTGTGTATTTTATGTGTGACTGATGATCTTTACTCTTACTGTCCATATGTTGTATGTTGCTTGATGACACATGAAGAAATATTAATAATTGTTAAGAAGGTATAAAATTGTTTAAGCTTATATACAACTGATTCACCCCCCCCCCTCTCAGTTGTATTAGTATTTCCAACACATGTCAGCTTAGATTTGCAATCTATGTTCAGCTATCAGCCTGAAAAGGAAGAATAAGTTGCTCCAGAAAGTATTGTTCAAGGTCATTTTCTCCATCCTGAAATCAATATGGATTCTCAACGTGAAAAGTTGTTTTAGAGTATTTTCTCTTCCCTTGAGAATGACATCGTGGTTAAATTTTTAAGCAACATAGAAATGGATGAAGATTCTAAAATTGCATCTATGGAAGTTTCCAGCAATAAAGAAACAAATGACATAGATGAAGCAGTGTATGCCATTTGTCCATCAGAAACATAGAAAGATAATGAAGAGGCAGTGGTTTTATTCAGGTCATTTGAAAATTAGGTTTTTGAAAATCCATCCACGGGAGCTCTAGACTGTGAAGTAGTGCATGAGAAGGAACTTATTTCTATTTATTCACTGGAAATTCAAAGTGGTTGTCCTCAAACAAATTTCCAGAAATTTAATGAAACCACATCAGATTTGTTTGATGAACAAGAGGATAGCCTTGGTGCATATTATATGGCTGTCATATTTGAATATGTTCAAGACTATATGAATATTTTTGTTGATATTCATGGGCAAGAAGACAAACCTATCATCGCCATTTCATTCGAAGATGTTCTTAGAATAGAAGAAATAGAGAAAAAAGAACTAACATCGATGAAAGATACTTGCCTTTCGGCTTTTTCTCATCAGGGAGAAATGATTTTTCATGATTTTCAAGATCTGATGACCATCCTATTATAGTCTTCAGTGAAGGATGAATTTTCTTCATTCATAAGCTCAGATTTTGGATTCAATTTGTTTTTTTAGCGACCATCCTTTACGTTTTTCTACCAGCTTGAGAAAAATGTGAACAAAGGAAAATCAAGAAGGCAATTGTTTGATTGGTTGCATTGGCACTTTAGCATCACTTGAGCGAGTGGTCATCTCAAAATTTTTAGGGTAGGTAGGGATGTGAAAATAAGCTTGTTGGTCAAGCATTTTCTAGTTTGAGTTTTCTAGCACTAGATACAGTCAGTTTTCAATAATGCACTCAGACGTCCCCCATGCAGTTGGAAGTAGTGCACAGAGCTTGGTAGCATCAGGACACACACATGTTTTGGGGAATATCCCCATGGATCAGGCACCAGGTCTATGCGTTCTTTACTACCTTGCTGGGAGGATAGCATCCCCAGTTGGAGCCAATGTTATCACCATAACAATTTTTATGGGGATCTAAAAACTTCTGAAGTTTAGTGAGACACTATACCACAGTAGAGGTGGGATAGTTCAGGGTGCTCAACTATATTCCGCGGCGTATGGATGAATGTAGAAGAAGTGGGAAGGGAGTATCTGGTAGGCCTTCAATCTTGTAGAATATCAGATCTACGGTCGAAGCCTACATCAGACAAACAAATAGCACGAAACTTAACATCGTGAAGGTAGACCATGGAAAACTACTTTGGTTTCGACGGGGAATGCATGGCACTCTTACACACGCATAGAGGGAGACGATGGATTTCCTGAAACCACTTTTCCTATGGCCCCTATGTAACATGGTTCAAAATGACATGTCAATAGCTCGCGGGGAGGATGGAGGTTGGTCAAATCACCTCACACCACTGGTCCAGGTACTTTCTCGGATGACGTACCAAAAGGATGTTGACGCATAAATAAATCGAGGCTCATCATTCGAAGTGGACTGATGAAGCGTGGAACACCAAGGTACTATGATAGTAATTCGTGAGCAAATTACACAAACCATCAAATCTCATATATGAATTATTTTATCCTATTCTGGGAAATTGTCATCTTATGCATAAGAAAAACAAGCTCGACCTGTGCTCCTGAATTCTGTAAACTCAAAGGGTGGCCAAATCAAGGTCTCTACGAAGTCTAGAAGGCATGGATAATACCCATCAAATGGTGTCTGGCATGACTGGGGTCTCATCTAAGGTACCAGGCAGGTCAATAAGTAAGAATGAAAGATGTGTCTTGCAGATGTTGGAGACTAAATTTCATACCGAACCTGAAACTGAGATAGAGTTGGGAGTAAAATTAAACCCTGTTATGAGGGATCTTGTCATAAATGAACACACAGACAACAACTTCCACCCAGCCACAAAGAAGAATAGGAGAAAAAGAAGGAAATCAGAAGCCAAAACCGAGATGATAGAGAGTGTCGGGGAAAATTTTGATTGGTGGAGTACCCTGGAGGAGGAAATTGCCAAGATGAGGTGAATCCTCAGGTACAATTTTGGTGTATTTCAGATAGTTTTGGATATATGTCGGCTTAAGAGAATGGAGTCCTGATATGACAGACCGATTACTAACGGTCCCTTTAAATAATACAACTATTCTTCCTTTTTGTAACTTGTATCTGTTTTTAGAATTATGAGGAAGTCAGAACGTTTTAAATTCCATATGAAATTCCTCTATATATTCTTGGACTCACGAGTATAGAAGCATGGAGAAAAGAGGAGCCTACCCTCTGTGTAGGAAAACTTTATAAATCTCTGGGGCTGGAATAAATACATGGGTGTATAGGAATATTTTGGGACTTTTTATGAAAATATTCTAATTGGTGGTGTTATGAGTCTCGTTTTCTCTCATAGTGTGTGATTCTTGTTATTCTGTATTTTCATTTTGCTTTCTTCTGTCTAAATTGAGAAACTAAAAGTTCAGAATTCATTATTCAATGCTCTTGGCTTGGCGATTTAGACTATGTTCATCTCTTCTAAACCATTTCAAAATCTGTTACTATAATGCTCTAATAATAGTTGTGTGTTTCTTTTCTTCTGATACCATCTAAAATTTTCAAGCATAAACTCAGAAGTCACTTCCTCATTTAGCTTTTTCCTCTTGATTGTTTTCATGATTTGGAAATGCATCCTACATTATTGAACCCATAGCCCAAAGTTCATCTTCATCTCTTCAACAACTTTATTAAAACCCCAAAATAAACCAATTCTAGCAACCGATTTACATAGATGTATCAAGTGACACAAGAGAGCCCTCTCTGAGTTGAACAGGCTAGTGCCTCAGCTCTAAAACTGGTTGAAACAATTACCTCTATCATTTGTCTATTCATCCAGACAGAATTTATAGAGTGCTAACATTCTGGTGTCGTTGTCGTGGACAAAATTTAAAAATTTTCCCTGGGAAGAATGACATGGTTGAGTTCTAGGGTTTGAGAGTGGCAGACACTTAGGCACACATTGGTTGTATTCCTGCTCTGGTGACTCCACTGATAAAAGAATCCTAAATTTCCAAGAGGTGACCCTGCTCTCAATACTTCAAGTGCGAGACAGAAACTTCACTGAAATATGAAACCCCTTGACAGGGGAATGGAAGGGCATCATGAGGGAAAGCAAGTACTCAAAATGGGACCTCTTACAAAGAATTTTACTTTTCATTTTAAGTTGCCTCTGCTCCTTCCTTAAAAATTACAAATGAACTTTATTTTACCTATTATATCTTAATAATGAACATTAAAGACTTAAAATTATATTTCCTCCTCTATACGTTGCACATGCATACCCTCGCCTTGTTGTTGGTTCTGATAAAAAGGTTTCACCTAGGCCACGCAATGACAATCACCAAGTTGATGAATCCCGTGAGACTCAGACCAATGTCTCTCCCATTGTTCTTGTCCCAACACCCCCTAAGGCCCGACATATATATATACCCTTAAAGCTACCCCAAACCCTTCATGATTTTCCTCCAAATCACTATGAGTTCCTACCCGTGTTTGACAGAGAATCGGGTATCATATCTGTTGAAAAGCACATTCAATGGTTTGAGAATTTTATAGATTTATTTGAGATTGACCACGATGATGTGTGTATGATATTTTTCTCTCAATCCTTGAAAGGAGACACCAAACACTGGTTCAAACACTTACACCCAAAAACCATCAGCTCATGGGTGGAATTGAAGAAGCTTTTTTTTTAATTTTGGGGCAAGGAGAAATCCTTAGAGCTGCAACTCACTGAATTTTACACCTTGAAAAGACGCAACAATGAATCTATTTCTTTATTCAGTAGAAAGTTCTCTAGCATCCATTATAATTTGTCCAAAGAAATTCAACCCTCTGAAGCTGCTGCCATGCTCCATTATGCAACTACTCTTCATCCAGATTTTTCTTTCCTCCTGATGGAAAGAAGAATTGGGTCCTTACAAAAAATGTTTAGTAATGCTCAGTACATTCAACACAACATCCAAGCATGTAAACAAACCCAAAATGAGGGGTTGAATGTTCAAGGACATGAAAGTGAATATGAACAGAAAATAGTTGATTGGAATCTTGAGCATAGAATTGACAATATCATAGGTCCTCTTGAAATTTCCAATGCTAATGATTTTTCAAAAAATTACAGCCCACTTGTTGAAAGAGGAGGTGTTGATCCATCCCATGATGAGAAGAGGGCTGATCATTTTATGTATTCATTTGTAGATAGTCAAGAATATGAGTGTGAAAAGTAGCTTGTTGAAGAACAGGTTGATGTTCTAAGTTGGTTCTTGTTAGATGGCATGGAATATGTTAATGATTTCCCTATATATGATGAATATGATGATTACGATGTTGACCCCCTGGAACAATAAACCACATGTTCTCTATCATAAAATGTTCCTTTTCAACAGTATAATGAAAGAAATCAGGCTGCATATCACAATTACAAAGAAGAAAGTATTGAATTAGCTGAAGGGAATTCCTTACCTCTATGCTTTTCTTCTTTCAAATTGCTGAAAGAAAATCCTAAAATCATCATTGAAGAAAAAGAATCTGTGCTTATGCAAAGCCATGCTAGAACAATGGAGCAGAATGACAAGATGTCACAACATTATTTTCATGTGCTTGAAGACCCTATTGCTTGTGCTGAAATACAACCATATGTTGCCAATGAAATTGAAGACGGTTTCAAATCAAGTAGGACAACCCTGCCATTATTTTTTTGTTCTTTCGAATTATTGAAGAAATATATTTGTAGTATCTCAGGACAAGGATCCTCCAATCATGAATGGAGTGGTGATGATAATTCTATGGACAATCACATAAAGGGTCATGTCATCTCAGATTTGCAATCTATGTTCAACTATCAGCCTGAAAAGGAAGAAGAAGTTGCTCCAGAAAGTATTTTTCAAGGTCATTTTCTCCATCCTAAAATCAGTATGGATTCTCAACGTGAAAAGGTGTTTCAAAGTATTTTCTCTTCCCTTGAGAATGACATCGTGGTTAAATTTTTAAGCAACATAGACATGGATGAAGATTCTAAAATTGCATCTATGGAAGTTTCCAGCAATAAAGAAACAAATGACATAGATGAAGCAGTGTATGCCATTTGTCCATCAGAAACACAGAAAGACAATGAAGAGGCAGTGGTTTTATTCAAGTCAATTGAAAATCAGGGTTTTGAAAATCCATCTGCGGGAGCTCTAGACTATGAAGTAGTGCATGAGAAGGAACTTATTTCTATTTATTCACTAGAAAGTCAAAGTGGTTGTCCTCAAACAAATTTCCAGAAATTTAATGAAACCATATCAGAGTTGTTTGATGAACAAGAGGATAGCCTTGGTGCATATTATATGTCTGTCATATTTGAAGATGTTCAAGAATATATGAATATTTTTGTTGATATGCATGGCCAAGCAGACAAACCTATCGTCGCCATTTCATTTGAAGATGTTCTCAGAATAGAAGAAATAGAGAAAAAAAAACTAACACTGATGAAAGATACTTGCCTTTCGATTTTTACTCATCAGGGAGAAATGATTTTTCATGATTTTCAAGATTTAATGGCCATCCTATTACAGTCTGCAGTGAAGGATGAATTTGCTTCATTCATAAGCTCAAATTTTGGATTCAATTTGTTTTTTCAGCCGCCATCCTTTATGTTTTTCTACCATCTTGAAAAAAATGTGAACAAAGGAAAATCAGGAAGCCAATTTCTTTATTGGATGCATTGGCACATTAGCATCACTTGCATGATTGGTCATCCCAAAATTTTTAGGGTAGGTAGGGATGTGAAAATAAGCTTGTCGATCAATCATTTTGAGTTTGAGTTTTCTAGCACTAGATACAGTCAGTTTTCAATAATGCACTTGGACGTCCCCCATGCAGTTGGAAGTAGTGCACATAGCTTGGTAGGATAAAGACACACACATGTTTTGGGGAAAATCCCCATGGATTAGGCACCGAGTCTATGATTTATTTTCTACCTCGCTGAGAGGATAACATCCCTAGTTGGAGCCAATGTTATCACCCTAACATTTTTTATCGAGATCTAAAAACTTTTGAAGTTTAGCAAGACACTATACCACAGTAGAGGCGCGATAGTTCAGAGCGCTCAGCTATATTCTGCGGTGTATGAACAAATGTAGAGGGAGTGGGAAGGGCATGGATCGAAAGGTTGTAGATCTCGAAGAATCTCAGATCTATGGTCGAAGCCTACATCAAACAAACAAATAGCACGTAACTCAACATCGCGAAGGAAGACTGGGAAAAACTACTCTGGTTTCGACGGGGAATGCGTGGAACTCTTACACATGCATCGGGGGAGACGAAAGATTACCCAAAACCACTTTTCCTATGGCCCCGATGTCACATGGTTCAAAACTTCATGTCAATATCTCGCGGGGAGGATGGCGGTTGGTCAGATCACCTCACATCACTGAGCCAGGTACTTTCCCAGATGACGTACCAAAAGGATGCCACCACATAACTAACTCAAGGCTCATCATTCGAAGTGGATTGATGAAGCATGGAACACCAAGGTAATGTGATAGTAATTTGTGAGCAAAGTACATAAACCATCAAATACCAGATATGAATCATTTTATCATATTCTGGCAAATTGTCATCTTATGCGTAAGAAAAACAAGCTCAACATGTGCTCCTGAATTTTGTAAACTTGAAGGGTGTCCGAATCAAGGTCTCTCCAAATTTCGAAAGGTATGGATAATACCCATCAAATGGTGTTTGGCATGACTGGGTTCTCAGCTAAGGTACCAGGCAGGTTAATAAGTAAGAATGAAAGATGGGTCTTGCAAATGCTGGCGACCAAATTTCATACCGAACTTGAAACTGAGATAGATTCAGGAGTAAAACTAAACCCCATTATGAGGGATCTTGTCATAAATGAACACACAGACAACACCTGCCACCCAGCCGCAAAGAAAAAGAGGAAAAAAAGGAGGAAATCAGAGGCCAAAACCAAGATGATAGAGAGTGTCGGGGAAAATTTTGATTGGTGGAGTACCCTGGAGAAGGAAATCGCCAAGCTGAGGTGAATCCTCAGGTAAAATTTTGGTGTATTTCAGATAGTTTTGGATAGATGTAGGCTTAAGAGAAGGGAGTCCTGATATGACAGACCGATTACTAATGGTCCCTTTAAATAATATAATTGTTCTTCCTTTTTGTAACTTGTATCTGTTTTTAGAATTATGAGTAAGTCAGAACATTTTGAATTCCATATAAAATTCCTCTATATATTCTTGGACTCATGAGTATAGAAGCATGGAGAAAAGAGGATCCTTCCCTCTGTGTAGGAAAACTTTATAAATCTCTGGGCCTGGAATGAATACATGGGTGTAGAGGCAGATTTTGGGACTTTTTATGAAAATATTCTAATTGGTGGTGTTATGAGTCTCGTTTTCTCTCATAGTGTGTGATTCCTGTTATTTTGTATTTTCATATTGCATTCTTTTGTCTAAATTGAGAAACTAAAAGTCCAAAATTCATTATTCAATGCTCTCAACTTGACGATTTAGACTATGTTCATCTCTTCTAAACCATTTCAAAATTCATTACTATAATGCTCTAATAATAGTTGTGTGTTTCTTTTCTTCTGATACCATCTAAAATTTTCAAGCATAAACTCAGAAGTAACTTCCTCATTTAGCCTTTTTCTCTTGATTTTTTTCACGATTTGGAAATGCATCCTACATTCTTGACCCCATAGCCCAAAGGTCATCTTCAACTCTTCAACAACTTTATTAAAACCCCAAAACAAACCAATTCTAGCCACCAATTTCCATAGATGTATCAAGTGACACGAGAGAGCCCTCTCTGAGTTGAGCAGGCTAGTGCCTCAACTCTAAAGCTAGTTGAAACAGTTACCTCTGTCATCTGTCTATTCATTCGAATAGAATTTGCAGAGTGCTAAGACAACCTACTAAATAAATTTCAACTAAGACCTCACCTGCTTGTGTATGCTAGTCCAGTTTTCTGAGTTAAAATGATATCATCTCGAGTCTGCTCCCATTTTACCTCTTTGAAGACCAACCAGTGACATAAAATACTGATGGGTATCTGTTATAACCCTAAATTGCACCACACATGCTTACCTGGCATCAGGCCAACTCATATCCTTTCTTTGCCAAAACTCTGCTGAACAAATCTTTGAAAATCCTCTTGTGTCAAGGCCCACGCGCCCTAACCCATTACTACATGCGTGTACACACTAGATGACTCACAACAACCCGCGTGTACCTAACAAAGAACGAAAAAAGGAAAGTTGCCAATGGGGCAAAAAGCTATGGTTCAGTTAAATGAAACTCCCGGCCATGCATGGCCGGGTTCGTCCAAAACCATAGCTCCTTCTAGCCTATAAAATAAGGGGTAGGGGTACCATTTGGAGGAGGAAAAAATATAGTGAAGAAACTCTGCCCATTTACGTAATCCATTGTCCCAACCCTTTAGCCTTTCCTCATGCCAAAGGAGATTTAATGCAAAGTAGTTGAAGGACTTACTTAAATATCCTTTGGCATGAGGAAAGGCTAAAGGGTTGGGACAATGGATTACGTAAATGGGTAGAGTTTCTTATTTTATAGGCTAGAAGGAGCTAGGGTTTTGGACGAACCCTCGACCATGCATGGCCGGGAGTTTCAATTAACTGACCCATAGATTTTTTCCCCGTTGGCAACTTTCCTTTTTTTGTGCTTTTTTAGGTACAGGCGGGCTGTTGTGAGTCAGCCAGCATGTAAACGCATGAAATAATGGGTTAGGGCGCATGGGCCTTGACACAAGAGGATTTTCAAAGAATTTTTCATAAGAGTTTTGGCAAAGAAGGGATATGAGTTGGCCTGATGCCAGGTAAGCATGTGTGGTGCAATTTAGGGTTATAATAGTATCAAGCTTACCTCTGCTGTTGTTATAACCCTAAATTTCACCAGACATGCATACCTGGCATCAAGCCATCTTAATTTCTATCTTTTCCAAGCCATCATTGAACAACTCTTCTAAAAACCATTGTTTTGAAGGTGTATGCACCCTACACCACTAATGCCCATGTACATACGCTTGTTGCATCACTACAACTCGCGTACACTCACAAAAAATAACGAAAAATGAAAATTGAAAAGGGATACGGGTTTTTGGGTCGTTACTTAATCAGATGACCACCCATAGCTAGTCACCCCAACAATTACTATCTCTTTTGGCCTATTAACAAAGGTGTTGGGACCCCATTCCAAAAATAATCATGAGAGCTTAGAAACTCTTGCCATTTCAATATTCCCCCTTTGCCCCAATATTTTGCAACCACATTTTGAGTTTGAGCCAGAATTCATTCTTTCTCCTTTGCAAACCCTTGCCATTTCCATAGAGAGAACTGAAGAGGAGAAGAATATGTGGAAGAATTTGGTGCATGGTGAAGAGGAGCCCAGGATCGGGTTTGAGGAGCAGTGTTGGTCTCATATTGTAAACGAATTTTGTGAGATTAATATAAAGAAGTACTTTTTTCGTCCCGCCAAGTGATGTCTTCAATCTTTGTGATTTTGTTTACATGTATTGGTTATGATGTCTAACCCACTAATCCATATATAGAATTCATGCTTTTAGTTTCTTATTTGTCTTTTGGTGAATGCAGGTCAGCCTTGGGAGGAGACTTGAAATCGAGAAACAACCAAGTGCAAAGGGATCTACCCCAGATGCGAAGTTTAAGGTATTCCTACCAGATCCCTATACTTTGTCTTTTACGTATGATTGTGGGGTAATGTCGGGATAATTGATAAAATGTAGAAGACTTTAGACGGTTAGATATGCCTGCACTTTAGAACCCTCGTATATTCCATGGAGGGGTTTTCCCACTATAGAAGAATTGTTGACCATACTGGGGAAGCCTCTAGGGTCTTTGGGGATATTCTTTTGGGTGCTTTGAATCAATTTATTCATTGTTTTTGAGTTTTTGTAAGCTTTTGTGTCTTTAAGGGATTCTGGTCTTCCATACCAGTACTCCCTGTCTGTGCTTGACTGTTGGTTTTCACTTTTTTGAGAATTTGCAAAGGTGTACGCGGCTTGTAGTGGGCCTGCATGCATGCATATGCACCTTGCCTTTGGACAACCTGTGTACATATGCAGGTTGTTGAAGTGTCAGTAGCGTGCCTATGTTGAGAAAATGTTTGGAAGAGGGAGTCATCCTCTTCCCTATCAGAAGTCACACTTCTCAGGGATTTTCTTGATCTAGCCCTAGTCTTTGTTATAGCATTCTGTAGCCTAGGTCTGACCTCAACATAGCTTTATTTTCATCAAAATATTTCTTGTGTTTTCTTTGATAAGATTTTTAGACAAGTTTGTGAGTCTTCTTTGACCTGCCTGTTTGGTATTGTCAGTGACTGCCTGCAATCTATGATTGGGATTGAATTCATTTATTGGTATTGAATTGTCATCATTTTTCCATTTTTTTGCTTTAGAAGAAAAGAAAAGAATTCATTTTCAAATTTCTTGTTTTGAAGCATAAAACAATAAAAAAAAAAATCTTTCATTTCTTTGTTTGGTAAAGTAGTTTAGGTTAGTTGCTTCATTAACCAAGGAAAAATAATTTTTTCTTAATTTATTTACTTGAAATCTTAGGACATTAAGTAGCTCATAGTCGAGTGAAATCTTGTTTTAAGTTTTTCTTTTTAAATATCTGAGAAAAGTAGTTACAAAAAAGTTTGGTTAAAGAGTTTAAATTGCAAAATATTTATTTGTGAAGAAGTAGTTTGTTTCTAGTATCATCTTATGCTCTTCTCTTTCATATATTAAAGAACACGATTGGTTTCACTTCCATTCCTTTTGAATTAAGACAACCACTAAAATTAACTCTTAATTAAAATTTATTAGACTTTGTGTTTGTAGGGTCCATCAATTTAGTCTAGGCTAGAGCCTTGATTTAGGATTGGAGAGGAAACTCTTCAAGGCTACAAAAAAAACATAAGAGTCTGAGCTAGGGAGTTATTGAAAGTCTAGTAATCATGAAATTTATCTGGGACCCCCCTCTAACATAGGGGATAAACACAAGGTTGTGTGCAGAAAGGTAGTAGAGATAACCCCTCCAAAGTCAGACCAAGTGTAGTGGGGAACGCATATAGAGGGATTATCTTGGGATTTCATTGATCACATTTTCCATGGAGCTTTGTGGGTCTCAAATACATTCGAGGTCCTCAGTCATCTTCCAAAACACTTTCTTTCGATACCCTTGATAGGTTTCAGGCTTCATACCTTGCTCATTGCGGTCCACCTGACTGTCGACTGTATCCGCATGGTGACTCTTCGCGCGCTGGCAACCTAGTTTCCTTTATCTTAGTGACTTACACAGGTGACTGTGGGAGTATACCATGGTACTTAAGGCATATATCAGGACACACTTTGTAGAGTATAACCAGAGGTTTCTTCCGTATTCGAGTTGCAATTGCATCGATAATTTTCTCTAGTATTGGTTGGTGTAACTGTTCTTCCGACTAGCTAGTGATTTGCTTGTCTTATCTCATAGGATATTTTTCTAGTGTGTGATGGTATTTAAAATGTTAATAGAAATACCTAGTGTGTCATTGATCTTCTCACACCATGGAGGATCAAGAGCTCCTCTAGTTGCGAGGGCTTCTTGGCCTACCACTGGTTAATCTAGAGCCACCCTTGCCACAGCTAAGGCAAAGACTTGACCAACAAGGGTATTTTGAGTTGACTAGGCCAAAGGAAACTGAGCATGGACTATGTCCAAGAGGAGAAAATTTGATTCTGGGGGAACCAACCATTTTTTACCTTAGAGTGGAAACTCTTGGTCTGCATAACCCTCTGATCATTGATCTATCGACGCCCATTGTCATATAGGTTAAACCTTATGAGCGTGAGGTAGTTTCACAAGAAACGATGGAGACAAATGCTGCAACTTCTTCAGGTAATTCTCATACTCCCTCTATGGCTATCACCACAGGGGTTTTTCCACCTCCTAACCAATTTTCATCGGTCTGGACCACCATGGTCTCAACCACCTCTACCTCGGGAAATTGTCTGATTCCATCTATAGTGGCGATCACTGCTCCTTTCACCCAAAGTGTGACAGGCCCTTCGTTGTTCTCATATGAGATGCCTGGCTTCGATACAAACTATTTCCTTTTCTACTCCACTCTACAGACTTTAGGTCTGGGGCCAGGGAGCTCTAACGCTCCTTTGCAAGGATCGATGGGGGGCACTTCAGCTCCCTATAACACTTTCCGTTATGGAGGGGGTCATATACCTCCTTCATCCCCTTCACTCAACGGTGCTCACTAGCACTTTGTTGGGCCGAACGTAAACTATAGTTCATTTGGATCAGGTAGTAAAGGAATTCCTTCTTATAGAATGCAAGTAGGTTAGACTCCGTTATCTTTCTTTGGTAAATTTGGTAACAACACATTCTTGTTAGCTATTATCTCGGTCAGGGGCAACCTCGGTTATGGACAATAAAATCCTATGCAAGGTACTATTCCTGCACAAGGGGAAAAATTAGGAATTCCTTCCTCACAAGGACTTTGGAATCCATGGTAGGGATCAGTTCCCTTGTCAGGATGTCAATTGGGGGAAACTCCTTCCATAGCCAATGGAACCTTGGGCAAGGATCAACAACTATGCTCGTCAGATCAGCAGGGGGAAACCCTTCCCAAAATCCATAGAATGTGATGCAAGCCTAGCCCTTTACGTCCTATTATGGGAGTCATTCGATGACATCTCAATAAGAATAGAATATGTATGCTGGTCATGGCCATGGTTATTACCAGAACCTTGGCAAGCAACCTAAATTTTCCTGGAACCCTGGTGCCAGCCAAACGCTAGGCTCCTTTTTCCCTGGTTATAATCAAAAACCCAAATTACCATTTCTGGAAACTTTGCACTTGCCAGACTTGACAAGGTTATTAAATGACCCCATCTCTCATGATCCACGTTGGCCTCCCATGCCAACCAAGTTGCCTTCGGACATTCAAAAATTTGAGTCTAATCCCAACAAAGATCCAAGCGATCATGTGACTACCTTCCATTTTGTTAATGTTTAAGCCATTATTATAGATGTCTGCATTTCATTAGATAACAATAGAATAATCCAAGATCACTAAGAAATACACAATCACAAGAGACACAACATTTATCCTGGGAAACCCTCTAGGGGAAGAAAACCCAGCAAAAGCTTCCTTAATATAAATAGCCAATACAATGCCAAGAGATCTCTATGCTAAAAAATAAATTCCTCTCCAAGATATGCACCACTCTCTCTCTCCTTTGTCGGTAACAGATCAGAACTTGTCTCTCAAACTGAGCAAGTGAGTTGTGTCCAAGTGAGGTGCTAGCCTCCTTTATTTATACAAGTCTGGCACGTGTGAAGTGTCTCTTCACTAGCAAGGCCAACTTCTCCAACTGGGTGGGTAAACCCACCTTTATTATATTTATGGGTTTTCTTATTAACTGTCGGGGCCAACTTCTTATTCTACCTATTATAATTGTCTGTTTCCCAATCCGCAAAATGGGATTTGGTCCTATTACAATAACCGACATGATCAATCCACAATGGGGATTGATCCTATAAATAATATATCAAAAATATTAAGAATACTCTTTGCAGTTACTATATTTCAACACTCCCCTTAACAAGAAGGGTATTCTTTACCAACATCATACGAGAGAGAGAGAGAGGACAACATCATCAACAACATCAAGTAGGAAGACATCATCATCAATATCATCTTGGCTGGCGTATCTATAAATCATCAAACGTTTTCTTCATTAGTAGCATCATCATTCTCAAAGGAATGCCATCATCATCTGCATCAATATGTATTAGTATAAAAACTAATACCTCGTCATAGCACTAGGCTGGCCCATCACAGTACTAGACTGGCTCTATGTCACAACTGTTAAGTTGGTAGCTTAGTGCAAGTCACATCTTGCTTTACATCTAACAACTAGGTCAGAAGCAAGGTATACATCATCTTTCTTTACGTCTAACAACTGGTTCAGAAGAAAGGAACACATCTTTCTTTACGTCTAACAACTAGGTCAAAAGCAAGGAACATCTCATCTTGCTTTACGTCTAATAACTGGGTTAGAAGCAAGAAACATCTTGCTTTACGTTTGACAACTAGGTCAGAAGAAAGGAACATCATCTCATCTTTCTTTACGTCTAACAGCAAGGTTAGAAGCAAGGAATCATCTTGCTTTATGTCTAACAACGAGGTCAGAAGCAAGGAACACACACATCATCTTTCTTTACATCTAATAGTGAGGTCAGAAGAAATGAATCATCTTGCTTTACATGCAACAGTGAGGTCAGAAGCAAGGAACACACACATCATCTTGCTTTACATTTAACAGCAAGGTCAGAAGCAAGGAATCATCTTTCTTTACGTCTAATAGCGAGGTTAGAAACAAGGAACACACACATCATCTTTCTTTGTGTCTAACAGCGAGGTCAAAAGCAAGGAATCATCTTGCTTTACGTCTAAGAGCGAGGTCAAAATCAAGGAATCATCTTTATTTACGTCTAATAGCGAGGTCAGAAGCAAGGAACACACACATCATCTTGCTTTACATCTAACAGTGAGGTTAGAAGCAAGGAATCATCTTGCTTTACATCTAACAGTGAGGTTAGAAGCAAGGAATCATCTTGCTTTACATCTAACAGCAAGGTCAGAAGCAAGGAACACATATACTCCCCCTTTCAGGGAGGGTCCTTTCGGACTATACCAAGATTATCTTGAAAATGTTCAACTTTACACAAGATAGAGGTTTGGTCAACACATCAGCAACCTGTTCATCCGTGCTAACATACAGGAGCTTTAAGGCTCCTCTCTGCACCATGTCATGGATGTAATGATAGTGAATCTCTATGTGCTTCGACCTGTCATGGAATACAGGATTCTCTGTCATCTTTATGGGAGAAGTTCATTTGAGGAGGTTCTTGAACTTCTGTTACATCATGGTCTTCAAGAGTCTCTTCATCAGGGGAAGTTACGAATTCCCTCTCTGGTTTTGCAGCTCTGGGAACTTCCCTCACGGATTCTTCAATCCTGGAAATTACGGGTTCCTCTTCATATACTTCTTTAAGCTGATACCTTCTTGATTTCTTAAGTGATACTTCTTCATCAACGGTCATGTCCCTGTTGATCTCAATGTGACAATGACCTTTGGATTCTTTCCAGTGAACATCTCTTCTAGTGTCTTGAGCCCAAGTGTGCTATGGGATAATCAGTTTTGCACATAAACAACTGTCATTGCTGCTTCTGCCAATAAGCACATAGGAAGATCTTGATCATGGATCATAGTCTTCACAGCTTCTAGTATGGTTATGTTCTTCCATTCAGCTACATCGTTTTGTTGGGGATCTTGATCCCAACATCTTTGAAGAAGTTCACAAACTCTTTTGAGGTATATTCTCCTCCATTATCTGACCTGAGTATCTTAATCTTCTTTTCAGAAAGGTTCTCTATCAAGGATTTGAATTCCTTGAGCTTGTTGAAACTTCAAATATATCTAGGTCTTACGAGAGTAATCATCAATGAATGATAGATAGTATACATACCCACTAATGGAGGATGATGGAATTGGGCCACACACATCTGAATGGATGAGTTCTAGGACTCCTTCTGTCTTGTTGTCCCGCTTCGGAAAGGGGCTCTTGATATTCTTCCCTTTCACACATACATTGCATACACCTTCATGGTCACCTTTGAGTTCTGGTAAACTTGTGACCACTTTGCATATGTATGGTAGTGCCTTGTGGTTGATCTGAGCTAATCTTCTAGAGTTCACATGGATTCTTCAATAGTGTGGGTCATGGCAGCTTCTGAGTGACCCTTTAGCTTATGCGAGCCACCTTCTTCTTTTCCAATGATGATTGCTTCATTTATGGTCTCTCCTTTAGCATGTTGCCTTCTGCAACCTTAGCTATAGCTTCCTCATGTGACCTAGAGAAAGGTCAACAAAGAAAAAATAAAGAATAATATCCTTCTGATAATATAAAGCAATAGCACGAACAATCATCATAGTAGCTCCTTTAGAGCTATCACTTATAATTTATCTGAAGAAAAGATTAAAGGTAAGGAATACAATATGAAGTGAGGTCAACACTTTCATAGTGTTGTGACCAAGCATTCTTCCATGGCAACCTGGAACTAGCACATGAAATTTCTCCTAGAGGAGGTGTTAGTTGTATCAGGCAAAGCACATACCTCTATATGCTCACATGCTATTAGGTATAATACTTTACAAAGACTACTATCTCAACTATAGTCATCAACTTGTCATGTGTACCTTTGAATCTTATCAACTTGATTTGATCAAACCTGGAGCCTTGTCTTCAGGAATGAGTGCTTTATTTTCTTCCAAGTCTCCTTCACTCAAGATGACGAGTGCTTTCTTCAACCTTTCTATTGTACTGAGACAATACACTATCTTGACAGAAGGTTAGGTTAGAAGATAATATTTATGATCAACTTTCAATCCTTCTAATAATTTGATTATAGCTTCAACATGCAACACTGATTAAAATAATGTCATGACAAATAGATGCATATCAGAATAATCACACCTGGGTTGCATTATTCCTCTGAATGTGTTGGATCTTGAGATCCTTCTAGATCTATGGCAAGAGATCCCTTCTCCTTCAAATACTCTTTAGGGTTTAACCATTAAACATATGTAAGTACATACCTCTGATAGCATTTGCAGGTAATGGTTGCATCTGGTAGCAGCGGTAATCATTGTCAACTCTTAAGAAAACTTCAAGGGTGATTGCAACTGGTTCTATGACTGCAACTGCAACTACAACTAGTTCTGAAACTGCCACTGCAACTGCCACTTAGGGTTTTATGAGGAAACCCTATTTTTTCAAACTTTGAATTTTGAAATTCTGATCCAGGTGATAGATGCACTACGTTGAGGCGAGTTAGATGGTGCAGTCAGATTTATGAAAATCCAACTTTTACCCCTTCAAACTTGATCTACGGATTTCTGGACTGGTGCTTCTAGTTTTCTAGTACTTCTGGTACTCTGGTACTTCTGGTACTCTAGTTTTCTGGTACTTCTGGTACTCTGATACTTCTGGTACTCTGGTTTTCTAGTTTTCTGGTACTTTGTGAAACTAGGGTTTCACTTTCTGGGAGATCCAGCCACTGAAAAGGTGTGCTGCAGGTGCCAAAATGATCCTTGGGGGAGGGCGCAACTTTCTAGGTAGTTTTGGAGCTGAAAAGCTTCACTTTTGAAAAACCTTAATTTGCAGGTACGACAACAGTGATGTTTTTCTCTTGTGAAATATGCTTCCTTCAGATTGGCTCTGATACCATGTTAATGTTTAATCCATTATTATAGATGTTTGCATTTCATTAGATAACAATATCATAATCCAAGATCATTGAGAAATACACAATCATAAGAGACACAACATTTATCCTGGGAAACCCTCTAGGGGAAGAAAACCTAGCAAAAAATTCCTTAATATAAATAGCCAATACAATGCCAAGAGATCTCTATGCTAAAACATAAATTCCTCTCCAAGATATGTGCCACTCTCTCTCTCCTTTGCCGGTAACAGATCAAAACTTGTCTCTCAAACTGAGCAAGTGATTTGTGTCCAAGTGAGGCGCTAGCCTCCTTTATTTATACAAGTCTGGCACGTGTGAGGTGTCTCTTCACTGGTAGGGACGACTTCTCCAACCAGGTGGGTAAACCCACCTTTATTATATTTATGGGTCTTATTATTAACTACTGGGGCCGACTTATTATTCTACCTATTATAATTGTCTGTTGACCAATCCGCAAAAGGGGATTTGGTCCTATTACAATAACTGACATGATCAATCCATAATGGGGATTGATCCTATAAATAATATATCAAAAATATTAAGAATACTCTTTGTAGTTACAATATTTCAACACATTTATGGTGCTCATCCAACTCTTTGAGAGATGACTCTGTCCAGTTGCGTTTGTTTCAACACACTCTCATCAGAAGTGTTGTGAAATGGTACATTGAGGTCGACCACTCAAGATACTCTTCCTTCGGTGAACTGGAAATGGATTTTTTAAGACATTTCCAATTACCTATGAGATACGATGCCGACACTGAATTGTTGGCCAACTTTGAGTAGATAAAAGTGGACCATATCTCAAATCACATCTGAGAATGGAGACGCCAGAAGAGTTTGATAAAAGTACCAGTCCCACTAGCAATCTTGCTTGAGTGGTTCCTTAAGTATTTGGTACCCCAGTTATCTAAATATGTCGCAACCTTGGGAGTCTTTTCAGAATAATAAGCGATAATGAGAGCTCGATAGCTAGAGATGATTTAATCTTAGTCTGGTTTACTTTACGAAGTTTTTCCAGATGCACCGCGGTCAATACTTTACAAGACCAGACAAATATCTAGACCACATGCTGATGGTATTATTGGTTCAGTGAAAATGAATCCCACTGATCAACTGTCAAATCAACAACAACAATTGTCAATACAACAGATAGAAGCCAACTAGAACACTGGTTCGGATGCTCCCCCTACTCAAACATTGGATGTACACAGTGTGCAATCGACAAACCCGAAGGCCACCCAGCAGCCTGATGGAAAGAAGAAATAACAAAAGAAGGGTAAGGGGGATAAGAAACCTACCAATAATGCTGGTGGGGGCAACATAGAAAATAAGAAGTCGAAGTATCTATGTAATATTTACATGGAAGACCACCTGACTCACCACTGCCCTCGACTTACAGAGGCCTAGAATTTATTGGCATAGTAATAGAATGTCGTGTTAACGAATTCATTTCCACATGGGAAAAATTTAACTCAAGCCTCTTCAAGCACGGAAGGGGCCAGTCAGGGACCCCCTCCATCTTCGAGTAATCCTTCATTTGCAAATGTGTAAATTATGAAAGGTATCATTGACATAACAACTAAGACACATGACTATGGAATTCCAAACACCTCTGAGAAGGGTAAAGAAGTCGAAAACCCATCTCTTCATCTCCAGATTAAGAAGACATTGGGAAAAACAATGACATGCACTCCCAAAGGTGCATTCATGAAATATTCCCACAACCCAAATGAAAGGGTCTCCCAGAACTACTCTATGGTGGAGGATTTGTCTCAAACCCCTTGTGCAATGTCTACTTTGGAAGTCCTCCAGAGCTATCCTTCCCAGAGAAAGGCTATGTTAGCTGCCTTAGGATATACTAAGACTTGTAATATGGGAACTATCATTCTTGATACGACCGACATAAAAACTCATCTTCCTTACCATGTGGCATTTCAGATAGTAGTGTCTTACACCATGAAAAATTTTACCCGGAACATTTTCCGCACGGTGGTTAATGAGGGCACCTCGACATGCGTGATGTCTTTGGAGTGTAATAAGGTCATTGGCCAACCCATTTTGTCTCTGTCACATACTCTTCTTACCTATTTCGACAGTCATTCATTCCGACCACATGGAATCATCCCCTCTTTCCCCATGCAGTTCAGGGGGAAGACCATGTGCGTCGAGGTTGAAGTGGTCGATGCATCTCTCAACTACAATATCTTGTTAGGAAGGATTTGGACCTATGCTATGAAATCAGTGGTCGTGATAGTTTTCTTGGTCTTGTAATTTCCACATGAGGGTCGGATCATGTCCATTGATCAGTTATCCTTTTCCCGTCCTGACCCTTCATCGGGGGTATCCACGGTCCCGATGATTGATAACCCTCAACCCAACATTGTCAATGTAGTGGTTGGTTTGTGCCCACCTTTTATGGGTACTTTCAATTACCCGCCTTTGACCAACAATGTCCATTACATATCAGTTGTCCCCAACCAGCCTAGGGCTGAAATATTTCAAATATCATTGTTTCGCACGACTTACTTTAATGATCCATGGAATATTCCTTCCCCAACAACTACGATGGAAGGGACAGGGCACCATGGCATGGCCATGCATTTGTCCACGACAAAATTTGTGTACTCTATAGTTCATCAAGCTTCCACCGACCTTGATTTGACTCCTGCACAGGATTTAGATCCATTTCTCGATCCTATTTGGGCTTAAGGTTCCCTCACCGATAATGATTCTTTAGATTTGTTCTTTCCCTTAGACGAGGCGATTATTGAGGCAATGACTAGTTCGAACAGACCCTGGGATGATCTCCATCACAGATCTTATTTTATCCCAGAGTTAAGAATAATTGAAGCAGGAGAATTCACTCTGACTATGACTGGAGATAGGGCTTGTCCTATCAATCCTTTGGCTACACATGTTTTTTACGCTGAAGGAAATATGGAAAAAATAGCTAAAATGATACCTATTGATATCTCTATAACCTTTGGCATCGTGGAGAATATATTTGTTAGAGTGGACTACTCCCCCGAGGAGATTCAAATCTACACAGATTTATTTAAATAATTTTGTGACGTGTTTGTCTGGTCTTACGAGGAAATTCTAGGCATAGATACAAGAATCGTTGAACATGAAATCACGACATATCCTGATGCCAAGCCGGTTCGGCAGAATATTCGTCCATTTAATCCTAGGAAAACAATAGCTATTAAGGTTGAAGTAGAGGAACTACTCAAAGTTGGTTTCATCTACCCCATTCAATTGACTCAATGGGTGTCAAATCCCATGTCAGTTAATAAAAAGTAGGGTATGATTCTCGTATGTACGGACTTCCATGATTTGAACAAGGCATGTCCAAAGGATAATTTCCCCACATTGTTTATTGACTAGATAGTCGATGAATGCATAGGTTGTGAGGCATTTTCTTTCATGGATGGTTTTTCGAGATACAATCAGATACATATCAAACCCGAAGACCAGCACAAAACTGCTTTGATTTGTCCGTGGGGTACATTCGCTTATCGGAAGATGCCTTTTGGTCTGAAAAATGTTGGAGCTACTTTTTTTCAGCAAACCATGTCTTTTTCTTTCCACGACCTCAAACATGTAGTCGAGGCTTATCTTGATGATTTAGTGTCACGATCTCATAAGATATTTGATCATCCTGCACACCTCCAACTTATCTTTGAATGATGTCGCTACTACCGGATTCGCTTGAATCCAAACAAATGCGGTTTTTGCATAACATCGGGTCATCTTCTTGGATTCATAGTTTCAACAACATGGATCATGGTCAATCCTCTAAAGGTTGAGGTGATAGTTCAATTGCCTCCCCTGTGCACAATCCCTCAACTTCAGATTTTATAGGGAAAAGCAAACTTTTTATGACGTTTCATCGCAAACTATGCTGAAATCATAAAGGGTTTCATGAGTTTACTAAAGAAGGATGTTCCTTTTCATTGGGAAGAAGCCACTCAGTGTGCTTTCGAAGCGTTGAAATGTGCCCTCACGTCATCCCCTCTTCTTCAGCCACCCAATTATAATAAAGATTTCTTATTGTACTTGGACACTGCAGAGTCGACCATCTGCATGGTCTTGGTTCAAGAGGATGATTTTCTCTCAGAATACATGATTTATTACCTTAGCCGAGGCCTAGTTGGACTAGAACTCAATTATTCCCACATTGGAAAACTTGCATTGGCAGCAGTTCATGTCATCCAATGGTTCTGTCATTGCATCTTGTTTCACAAGACCACCATCATTGCTATTGTGAATCCTTTTCAATACATGTTGACACGACATGTAATTGGTAGAAAGATCGGTAAATGGTTAGTTATCCTTCAGGAATTTGACTTGGATTTTGTTTCGGCAAAATCCAAAAAGTCGTTGGTCTTTGCAGAACTCATCTCAGAACTTCCATTCGAATCAACTGATGTTATACCCGAGGAGTCACCTATTAAAGGAGACATGTTTTTTATCACATCTTTGGACCCCTGGTACAAAGATATACTAGTCAATCACTAGACTTTGAAGTGCCCCACATATGATTCTCATGATGAGCTTCACCGTATACACCATCAGGCCAAGAATTATCTCATACTTGAGGACACTCTGTATCTTTGAGGTGTAGACTTCATCCTTCACTAATGTCTCACTCATGAAGAAGTGGAAATTATGCTTAACGATTTCCACACCGGAGTATGTGGCGGTCATTTGTCTAGGTTGGAAACAACCCAAAATATTCTACGAGCCAGTTACTTTTGGCTGACATTAATCAAATATTATGTTGAATCGGTCAAGAAGTGCCACCCGTGTCAGGTCTTCTCTTAGAAGATGAGGGCACACCCCACTCCCATGTTTCCCTTCATCATGGTTGGTCTCTTCACCAAGTGGGGGATTGATTATGCTACATGCAACCCCCATTAAGCAAGGGGGAACTGTTATATCATCGTAGCAGTAGACTACTTTAAGAATTCGGTCAAGGCTATGCCAACATTTAAATATGATGGAGAGACAACATCTATTTTTTTTTAACCAAATAATAGTAAGGTTCGGCATCCCAAGAGAGATTGTCGCTAACCATGGCAATCACTTTCAGAATAAAATGATGTCCAAGTTAACGTCAAAGCTTGGGTTGAGGAAAGGACATTTTTCACCCTACTACCCACAAGATAATGGTCAGGTGGAAGCTATGAATAAGTCCCTTAAGACTATTCTACAGCGAATGATCAATTCGGCCAAGTCAAATTGGCATTTGATGTTGTACTCCACATTATGGGCCTATTGAATGTCTGTTAAGATTGAACCAGTTTCTCACCTTTTCAATTCGTTTACGGGCTGGAAGAAGTCTTACCTATAGAGTTTTAGATCCTGTCTCTAAAGTTGGTAGTACAATTATTGTCGGACACTTCACCGCTTGAAGAGAATTTATTATATATTGATCAGCTCGATGAACAACGTCGTGATGCAGCCTTGGCCAATGAGGCTCACAAAAAAAATTCAAGTATCAGTATGATCGATCTGTTCATCCTTGGATTTTCTCTGAAGGTGACCTTGTCCTAGTCTATGACCAATATAAGGATCCCTTGGGGGAAGGAAAGTTCAAACCCATGTGGTTTGGACCTTTCATCATGAAGGAGGTTCTAAAGAAGGGCACTTGTCATCTACTGGACTTTGAGGGAAATGCTTTGACCGAGCCTAGAAATGGGATCTACCTCAAGAAGTATTACTCATAGGTGGGTCTCCTTGGGTGACTTCTTGTACATATGTATAGTTCTTATACATTTTCTTTTAGTTTTTTTCTTTTTGGTTTTATGGACATGTCATTTTTGATGTCATCTTTTTCACTGTGGCAGATGTCAAGTGAATTAGAGGTGTTCGTTGGGTTAGCAGATGGTGTTAGTCGACACACTCAGAGACTTGCTTCCGCAGCTTGGGTGATTTTCACACCTCAGGGCCAGTTGCTATCTTCAAAAGGTATCTTTTTAGGTGACAGAACCCTCACTCTTTCTCTAGAAGTGTCATAATTTACTGGTAGAGCCAACCTTCACATGGATTCCCTAGGTAGATCCTAGTTGCATTTTGGTGTCCATGCCGTAGATAATGATTATATGCTCATGAGTCCCATTTTAGTCTTTCCTGATTACGAGTTTGATCCTCACTTGCATAATTCATTATCACTTTTGACCTCACCCTCAGGACTCCCAATACAATGGGTCTCCATAGTTAAGCTCTTTTCAGACTCCCTAAAATTGAAAAGATGGTCAAGTAACCTTGTTTTTTCACACTCGTTAAATTGGTCCAGAAAAACATCCCTTATGGAGTCCATAGTTAAGCTCTTTTCAGAGTCCTTAAATATGAAAATATGGCCGAGTGATCTTGTCTTTCTCACACTCGTTAAAATGATTTTGAATAGACATTTTTTCTGTGCTAGTTTACCCCTTTTTTGAGCCAACTAGACTACCTTTGAAAAAGGTACCCAGTGGAGTCTCCTTTTACACTTTTTTCAAACTCTCTAAAACTGAAAAACCGTCGAGCTTACCTTCTCTAGGCTCATTAAAATTACAAATAAGGACATTATCATTGTGTCTTATTAATCGCATTTGCATCCCTGCGTCTTTGGCATAATGCCAGCTCCATGTTGCTCTCAACTGAACCATTTGAAGCCTGCCTTATAGGCAAGCCTTGTAGCACTTTTCCTCTATGTCTTGACACCTTGACCCATGGAGGATTTTCCCTGAGTGTCCTTTTCCCACATATGTCCCCTTGATTTGAGCATCAGTGTGTTCCTTGCGCTTAGAACTAGTATGTCTGTGACACTCATTCCTCCTTTGTAGCGTAACATTATTTTACTCGTTTTCAAGCTTTCCAAAATTATTGAAAAGGACAAAAAAATCAAATATACCCCAAAAATAGGAAGGGAAAAGTATTTTATTTTTTTTGACAACATAATGAGTCACCCTTGGACAAAGAATATCCTTTTATTTGTTCGTCAAGCTCTAGGATTCAATATGACCTTAGGAATTTGTTCTCACTACATAGAGTTGTGTCCTCCTTCGTTTGGTTATCCTTCCAAACATATGGAGAGTTCACGTTGCCTCCTGCATCGTGAACTTATGTTAATTCCATGCTACCTGAGTCTCATCTTTTGTCATTCTTTTGTCCAAGGGAATTTTTACTAAACTTGAGTCGGCCCTTCTACAGTTTGTCTCTTGTCCTCATGCCCGACCACCTCGAAAGTCCAATCAAGTCCTTGCTCAAAATCAATGAAGTTCTCCACCTGATCACCAAGATCCTCTTGTATGTTCTCGATGATCCATCTAAGACCTTTGGGTAGTGAATTCATACACTGACATCACACTCCTACCTAAGTTTTGAATATTTTGAAGTTGTTGCTCGAGCTCTGAAGACCTCATCTCTATCCATCAGGCATCATAGGCTTTTTGAAGATGGATACTATACATGTATATATTTTGATTTTGAGATGTAGATCTACTATGTACTTGTCACAGCTACACTTTACATAGTTATATGACATGGATCTGTAGTGTATTTGATTGGAAGCCATGATTTTATTTCATCCCAAGCATGGGTATGCCCGCCTCGGTGAGACAAATTGTTATTTTGCATATGGCACCTCTTGAACTCTGGTCCCTGGGCTCACTCACTTCGTACATTAGTGAATATTTGTAATGTATTTCATCCATTAGATGCTCTTTTTACCTCACACATTAGGGGGCATCTATTATAACCCTAAATTGCACTAGAGATGCATACCTGGCATCATGCCATTTTACTTTCTATCTTTGTCAAGCCATCACTGAACATCTTTTCTAAAAACCATTGTTTTGAAGGTGTACGCACCTTACACCAATAATGCCTGCATACACATGCTTGTTGCATCACTACAGCTCGCGTACACTCACAAAAAAATGCGAAAAATGAAAATTGAAAAGGGATACGGGTTTCCAGGCCATTACTTAATCAGTTGACAGCCCATAGCTAGTCATCCCAACTGTTACTATCTCTTTTGGCCTATAAAATAAGGTGTTGGAGCCCCATTCCAAAAAGAAGCATGAAAGCATAGAAACTCTGCCCATTTCAATATTCCCCCTTTGCCCCAATATTTTGTAACCACATTGTGAGTTTGAGCCAAAATTCCTTCTTCCTCTTTTGCAAACCCTTGCCATTTTCCTAGAGAGAACTGAAGAGGAGAAGAATATGTGGAAGCAGTTGGTGCATGGTGAAGAGGATCCCAGGACCAAGTTCGAGGAGCAGTGTCGATCTCATGTTGTAAATGACTTTTGTGAGATTAATATAAAGAAGTACTTTTTTCATCCCACCAAGTGATGTCTTCAATCTTCATGATTTTTTTTACATGTATTGGTTATGATGTCTAACCCACTAATCCATATATAGAATGCATGCTTGTAGTTTCTTGTTTGTCTTTTGGTGAATGCAGGTTAGCCTTGGGAGGAGACTTATAGTTGGGAAATAACCAAGCACAAAGGGATTGACACCAGACACAGAGTTTAAGGTATGCCTACTGGATCCCTACAATTTTCCCTTTATGTATGATTGTGGGGTAATTTTGGGATAGTTTATAAAAAGTAGGATACTTTAGATGGATATCTCTACCTACACTTTAGAAGCCTGGTGTAGTCCATAGAGGTGTTTTCCTGCTATAGTAGCCGCAATCGAGGGGTGACTTATGGTGCTAACAAAATCTAATCCACATACAAGACCCATCTTGTAAACATGCAAGAACCTGATAGAATGAGCCTTCATTCAATCCATTATATAAATATATATACTTCAATAAATTCAACTACATCTTTATTCATCATACTTGTTTGTTTATATAGTCTTCCAATTGGTGTGAACTTGAATGATTGTTTCTTTTGACAATGAATCATTGCACCCTTTCATTCATTTTAATAATAATAACCTATACTATTATTATTATTAATAATTTCTTGTTTAAACACTTCAAATCCTTTGTAAATTGATTCATCATTTTAACCCATCAAAAAGTATTGCAAACATGCGCTTCCTTCAAACCATTCTTTTCAAATGCCCATGATATCATTAATCTCCATTTGTGCTTCCTTCAATATTACTCATATAATATCATGATAGCGCTAATTTGTCTTCATATAATGTTGATCAAACTTTAAGAGTCGATCACAGTCATGGATCGACTTCGTTATTTCGATCCCATGCCTCTTTATTTCATTCTCCAATGTTCATTGATCAAATATAACCTTTTTTATCAACTCTCTAATGTATAGTATGTATTGAATTACTTAATATATATTAGGACAAAGTCTAGATCTTGTTTGGTTTAGCGTTCCTTCTCGACCGAGATAAATTTCTTATTTTGTGTGTTAAATTTTGCATAGAATACTCTTCAGGACCTTTTATCTCATACGACCACATGTGGTGACCAAGAATTAAGATAAAAAGGTGCTTGATCACTTGTCAATATCGGCGGTATCATTTTAATCGCATGATGAGATGGATGACTATCATTACTTTGGGACTTAATTCTTTGGGACTTCCATCCTTTGCAATATTTCAACCTTCTAAAGTACTTACCAGTCGTTAGATCAACAGGTGGATGGGGATCAACGGTCTCTGTGGATTTGGGAGATCCAAATTTCTCATGGTTTAGCTCGCCACATGAACTCTGCAATTGAAGTTGTGTGATTTTTTGCAGATCAACCACAGCCGTTGATCTCTTGATCAGGGATATCTAACAGTCCTGACCAATTTCAGAAAAGGAATCAACAAGATGTTTAATCCTTCCTTCACGCTCTGCAATCAATCCCTTCCATTTATCTGACACATTTGCATCCCATGGTCACGCCTTGATCTAATCATTGACCAGTCAGTTCAATAGATCAGACGGTTGAGAATGACTTCAAAATTCGGTGCTTCAGGAAGTTGTTAGTGGTAGAACCCCCAAAGAACATACTCCTGGAGTGACGTACTTGTTGACGTCACTTTTAATGTGGCATTGGCTGAGTGGATTCCATGTGTCACCTATATTCATGACTTACGTATACCTAAAGTACCAATGTGTCCTTTCCGACGTGGAATATGATGATGCAAGCTCTCAATGTGTGTTCCACGTGTCTTAACTTTGGAACTTTGGAACTTTGGGTGAATTTACATGTTCTCAACCATTTTCCACCAAAGTGGTCACCGCCAAAGTTGACCATCTCTTGATATGACGATTCCCATGTTATGCTTCATGTTGGAGCACGCATAATTTTGAACTTTTGAGCTTTAATATTTTTCACCTCTTGGAAATAAAATTTTACCCAAAAAAAACATGAACTTAGAGAGTTTCCTTTTAATTTTAAATCGAACCCAATGGTTTTTTTTTAGCAATACGACACTTGTAATATCTAATGTCAATGATTTTATGTAGTTTTATCTAACTATCCTAATGACCTTTGAAGTTTTGGACCCTCCTGAGTTTTAATAAAAAGCCTTCAACGGTCGCTTCGCAGCTCCGCACTTCAGGTGTTCCAGCAAACCCAAACAAAGAAAACCTCAAAAGTTTGAAATCTGAAGATAATTGCTCATGACTTTTCCTAAAAACCTCATGAACACGAGTCATAAGACACTTGTCCTTTAAAAATATTTCCTTGATTTGACACATGGCACTCATTTTTGACATCTACATCAGATGATATGCACATTTTCAAGTAACACATGGCACCTCTCTTTTCTTGACATGTCATCAGAATAACGTCACCCCTACCACGCCACTCTGAGAGATTAATCTTTTGGATTTTTTGACTTCACCATCCCCAGATTATCCAAGAATTGAAGTAAAGTAATTAAAAAAAGTAAAAAGGGTTTTCGAGGAGTTAATAAAATAGTTAGCGGATTTAATGAGTCATTATTAAGAGTTAATTAATTGATTCACAGTTTCGGATTTCGGGAAATTTCTCTTGTTTTGTATTCAAAAAAATTGAAGCCTGAACTTCTGAAATACTTAAATACAATAAAACATTTTTAAACATGATTAATTAATACTTGAGAATTTTACTGAGAGATTAACTCCTTCGCGAATTCTGACTTCGGGAGATTTCCACCCTGTCACATCCAAAACTCTTGAACGTGAACCATCGAAGTATAAATGGAATTTATGATTGATTAAGGTTAATTATTTCAAATAAGGATTGTGAATCGTCGGGTAATGAATTCCATTAAGTTTAATAAATTCTTTGTCAGAAAATCTATATGAAGATCAATAGATTTTTTTTTTGAATAAAGCACTTCGAATTTCAAAATCATTTCTACCATTTGCAATTAGTAGTTTTTTAATCAGTGGGGAGCTTATACATTTCTCTTGTCATAGGTAGACTAATTTTGTTTCCTTGAATATTATGGCACCATGAAAATTTGTAAAGAAACTTGACGCGTTGGGTGATGATTCAAATCCGAACCTAGACGTTCTATCAGACCCAACTCCACAAGTTGCGAATGCCATTAAAACTTGGACGTGGGTCTTGGATATCTTAGAGAATGAAATCATCAACTGTTTGGATGAATCTGTCAAAGAATACGGGGACTCTTATATAGCTAAGATTAGACATGTAGCACATTCAGAGATTCATAAGATTGTTTCACAACCAAGAATCATGCCCTATAACGATATGATAAGTTGGGATTTGGATCATGTTGACATCCAGACCAGGAACATTGTCAACTACTGGAAGGTTGTCATCGGCTCTATCCAACCATAGAATCTACAGGTAATGTACAAACTCTCCCCTACTCCTAAATACACTTACAATGCTACATTCCTTCTAGAGTTTGAGAGAAAGGAATGCACCCAATACGTCAGAAATGGTCATTATATAGTCAAAACCTGGTGGGGACATCTGGAGAAGTTAAGAGTCAATGCTCATGGTATGTACACCATGACGTCTTTAGATTCTCATATGTTGTATGTAGCCATGATTCTCTATCGCCTGTTCAGGAAGAAGAACCCTACACATTTCTCGGTTGAGTGGGTAGTCATCATGAATGAGGTGGTCGAGGGTTACACTTTCAATTGGGCCAAAATGATGTCGGATAATTTGGCCAAGTAAATCATTGATTATAAATAAGAAAAATCAAAAGGGCATCGTGCCCATTTTTACATGTCGACATACATTATGGATGGAATTTTTTTCATGACCCCTTTTCCCCTGATGAACTAGAACTAGACCCCGGCCAACTCTAAACCAATTCATTTTTATCACTCCAAGTTATGACAGGAGAATGCCAAATATTTCTTCTATAAAATCTTTCACAATGTCATAGTGCATGTTCATATATCCATTATGGTCACCCACCACCCCAAATTTTAGAAAGGATTATGGGGAACCTAGGAAAGCTTGCAGACTGGTTCATTGAGGAGAATTTCTCGCTTATCAAAGTTTTTGGTTGTTCGGTTTCTCCTCATGTTCTCCCAAAGTTTTTACTCGATAGGCTGGTGTGTAGAGAAGTGGTGTACTAGACAGTGGAAGGAGTTATCAACAAGGAGCTAAAAGAAGTTCAGAAAATGTTCTAGCCAATTTTCCCCATTCAAATTGGCATGTTTACATTGATAGATTTCGATCACTCTAAAGTTGAGGTTGCATCCCTGGAGGATGTCAAATTAGTTGACATCGAGTTCAAGAAACATGATCCACATAAGATAGTGGAAAATAATCTAGCCCAGTTTAACATGAAGCGGTACATACATGAGAATTCCCCTTATGACGAAATTTTCATGGGAGTTAGATATTATGAGGAAGTCCTAAGAAGATTCCAAACCCTACCCCCAAACCAACAAGTTGGTTTCATCATATTTCAAAAACACAGGAGGAAAATTTTACCAAAGATATTTCATGGAGAGCCAAATCTCACGCCTCCTTCATAGGAATCCAGTCCTACAGGATCTGAGCCAAGTTCCTCCAGTAAGCACAAAGCTGAGGAAGTCCCAAAAGGCCTAGAAGTATTATTCCATGAGATAAGAGAATCACTAGTAGGACTAAAGGATCCACAAGTAATGGCTCAGTTTGAAGCCTTCATGAATCCAGGACAATTTTTCCCTCATTCAACACTAGCTACTCCTGCTAGCACCCCAAATACAACAAGACAAGAACCTTGCACTAAAATTGGTTCGCATATCACATCATTAACCCCTTTGCATAAAATATTTGGAAATCCTAGCTCTGAACTCATGTTTATAGGTGATCTTACTCCTATATTTCCCTAAGATATTCCTCCCTCATATATCTTATATAGAAAGAAATGGAAAGTCATCCAGAGGTGAGAATCTCACCAAAAGGATGGAGTTATCCCCAAAAGTAAAATAATGGTGTATGACAGGAAATACCATGATGGTCCATAGTTTGCAAAAGAAGTTGTAGGTTCATTGGGGGATTTTTCCACTGCCAATCAATGGTCATTGGAAAATTTGACTGAACAACTGTGTCAAAAATGCCTCTTGGTAGAACAGTTGGAAAATGAGATATATACTACAGAGTAGATTGTCATAAGCATGATGAACCAGGACTTTGAGAAAATCAGGGCTAGCCATCAACATCAAATTAAATAGTTACAATATAACCTTGACTTGCTCTACCGAAGTTCACAAACCAGCTAAGGTCTAGTCACTTAGCATGACAAGTTGATAGAGAAGCTGCAAGCCAGGTTAACTCTAACAGAGAGCACAATGATAGATATTTCGTCCTTCAAAGATCAAGCATCGGAAATAAATGAGAGGCTATAAATTTCCCAGCAAGAACTCTATTAGAAAGTATATATTATTCAAAAATGTTATCAGGTAGTAGACCCTTCCCTAAAACATATTCATGTCAAGGAAAAATAGGCCTACTCAACCCAGTCTAAGTTTCAAGAAGTTCTCATATGGATGCAAAGAGTTAATGCCCGTAGTTTCCCTCTTCTCTCTCATTCTAAACAAGAAAGAGGCGAAATGACTCTAAAATATTGAGAAAAAAATATGGAAGAAGTAAATAAACTTTCCAGAGACGTAAAAGAGGCTTTTCTAGAGGCATTGTCATCATTAAATAAACAATTGACTGAGTTCGAAGAAAGTAATGTCTCAGAGGATTTGGGGCAGATTGAGATAGAAATGAACCAACAAATCTCTAGAAAGAACAAGGAATCTACTCAGGTAACTGTTATCACTGAAATTTCGTCCGCACAGGGCGACAAGAACTCCGCATCATCAACACAGAAAAACAGTCATTCATGGCACAAGGATTAACTCCACAGCACAAAAAAAAAGGGGCCAAAACTATACAAAATTGGCCAAAAAATTAAAAAGCGCATCGCGCCCATGGAAAACGCGCTCATGCGCGCAACATCTTCGTACATCGGGCGCATATGCGCGGCTGTGGGGTGCAAAACCCGCGCGCCTGCCAAACGGCGCATTTATGAACCTGGTCGTCCTCCCAACCACTAATGGATCGGCTCCCAAGTCGATTTGACATCAAATCCGAGCTCAATCTGCGTGGGGAGGCTGGTCAAAGACCTAAATGTGCCCTAAAGGGCCTCTTTTCACATTCAAAAGGGGTTGCATAATAACCCAATGCTTGGCTATAAAAAGCCATGAATGACCACCATTTTCTCAAGGAATTCTTCATACTGTTATGCTGCTGAGATTGCTAGAGACCTCTTCTTTGGTAATACACATTGTAAGCTGCATTTCATAAGCTATTTACCCCTCTCTTGTGTGAATAAGCTTGGAGTTCTTTCATCCACATTTCATCTTTTCTTGTAAGGAGAGCAAATTAGTTGAGGGCCTCAAAGAGCCTTCCATTGGAGAGGGAAGGGACCCAAGTCCTCTTTATCCATTGTGTATCTTTGGATTTCATCTATCAGACCAGCTAATACATTGGTGATATTGGTCCATTGTTATTTGTTTTTATTTTTTATTTCCATGCTCATGTTTTTTAGTTTTTGTTTAATTCTTGTTAATAGTTTAGTTGTTTT
>ML786403.1:346503-377415 GCA_009831015.1 Picea engelmannii | reverse complement strand
CGTGGGGAGGCTGGTCAAAGACCTAAATGTGCCCTAAAGGGCCTCTTTTCACATTCAAAAGGGGTTGCATAATAACCCAATGCTTGGCTATAAAAAGCCATGAATGACCACCATTTTCTCAAGGAATTCTTCATACTGTTATGTTGCTGAGATTGCGAGAGACCTCTTCTTTGGTAATACACATTGTAAGCTGCATTTCATAAGCTATTTACCCCTCTCTTGTGTGAATAAGCTTGGAGTTCTTTCATCCACATTTCATCTTTTCTTGTAAGGAGAGCAAATCAGTTGAGGGCCTCAAAGAGCCTTCCATTGGAGAGGGAAGGGACCCAAGTCCTCTTTCTCCATTGTGTATCTTTGGATTTCATATATCAGACCAGCTAATACATTGGTGATATTGGTCCATTGTTATTTGTTTTTATTTTTTATTTCCATGCTCATGTTTTTTAGTTTTTGTTTAATTCTTGTTAATAGTTTAGTTGTTTTATTTCTAACCTTTTACCATACAGCTGTCATGACTAGCAGAGCCCAACTAGGCATGTAAGCACTCACTTTTTGCTCACACATCGACGAAAAGAGTGCAAACAGTAACCATCCAAGAGATGATCCAAATCCATATTCCTAAAGCCAATGATTGGTTGGTTAATCGAAGTTCACAGTACCAGGTCATAGTCCAAGAGGTGAACAAGATACAGGAGAAGTGTAACATCCCCGACCCTCCAAAGACCGGGCAATGCTACCAACACAACCTTCACTTAGCCTTTAAATATCTGATACCAAAATGTAACATCCTCGGGATGTCAACCCACACCAAGAGTAATGATACTATGGAATAACACTTATATAATATGAATTTTAATGAATTCAAATGCATTAACATAGAGTAAGGACATAATTACTACTAGCATACATAATCAATGGAATTAACAATAATTCATATGCACAACAGAACACATGATAATCATGAAAGAATCATAGACATACACAACATACTATTATGCACAAACTAATACTTATCTTTGAAATTGTATGATGGTAACACACCAACTGCATGCAGACCTTCCACAAACCTCCCAGCCTTAGACCATGCTGCTCATCACTCTTAGCAATAGGTCACCCCTAAGTTGGGACTAAGCTCCACCAGGCAAGGGATTCCTAGGCTAGGAAATGTCAATAGGGCAGTCACACAGTTACAGAGGAAGGTTTCTTTCCCATGAGCCACTTATTCCCACTGCTCACAAACTCTCATTCCCCACATGTATGTCCCACCCTAGGAATATACACCTTCACTGTCACCTGGATAGTCCTTCAGCTGCTAAAATTCCCTTGCCTTGGGCTTTAGCAACAGACCAGACCAGAAGTATCTGAGCTCTGTGGAAGCTACAGGACCCCTTCCAGGAGTTATCACTTCCGTTGTGCACTCTCTCACCTGGAGAGAGTCACTCACAAGATTGGAAACCTATTTTCCTCAACTTGGTTTCCAACACATTCAAGCAACCAAAAATCTCAACACGAACATACATTGGCCATCAATCCACACACAGTCAAGCACTACGTAACTGAAACAAACAAATGGGAACTCACACACTATTTTCCCAAATTGGTGAAAGATAGATGTTATAACATAGCAAGGCTCAAAAATTACGGGACATTCAGGTTTCCCAACCAGCAATAAAGGATAGATTCACAACTATGGTTTCAAATATGTGTAAGGTGTACAGAGATTCCACACAGAGACTTCCATAGTTCAGGTGAAGGATCTAGCTCAAAACAAAAAAAAAACATAGATCGATGATGGAGACCAGACATAGAGACTGGATAGAATTCGTGGGAATACACCAGTCGATCACAGAGGTCTCATGGTTTCAGTTTTCAGAGTTGTGTGAGGTATGCATCGAGAAGACGTTGAATCCCCATAGTTCACACAACGGATGACAGAATGGAGGACGAACCCTCCTCGCGACTCAATTCTTGGGTTAAATTGCATGTGCCTGGGTTGACACATGTCACCCATGAAGCACGCTCCTCCTCCTTTGGAGTCACCTGTCCTTCCAAGGACTTAGGATATAACATAATTTCACATGGTTTTGGAATAATAATACAATATTATTCTTAAGTACTTAAGATCCTAAGCTTAGCCTTTCTCCTAACCTTTCAGGCCCCCTCTCCCTTAGCCAGGATTTGTGGAATCTTAGTCCCCCATCACTCATTCATCGTGGTCGTTCCACACATAGAGAGTTTTTTATATTAATAATGTGCATCCTTACATGTACAAAAATCAGGCTCTTGTCCTTCAACACTTAGGCTCTTTGTCCTAATAAACACATAATCCCACCATCTTATATAAACTTGTCTCAACAGACTAAAAAACATAATTACAATTCATAATGAAATTGGGGCACGTCCTTGGGGTATTACAATCCCCTCCCCTTATTTTTGCACTGTCCTTAGTGCAACTTTCACACAACCTCAAAACGATTTCCAAAATATTCAAAAATATGCGGGTATTCTGCCCACATAAAATCTTCATTCTCCCATGTCGCGTCCTTAGGACTGTACCAGGTCCAATAGACCTTTACAAGTCCTATAACTCGATTACGAAGCTATTTGTTTTTTCGTTCCAATATGCGCACAAGATGCACTTGTAGGACACCTTCTTATTCCACCTAGATCACATTCCAATCAATCACATGATTAGGATTAGGTGTATATTTCTTAATCAATGAAACATGAAACACATTATGTACAGTCATGGATGCAGGTAATGCAAGCATATATGCAACCAGCCCAATCCTTTCTAGGATTTCAAATGGTCCACAAAATCTGGCTGCCAACTTGCCACAACTTCCCAGCCTTAGGGAACTTCTATTAGCTTTTACTTCAGAAAAGCATGATCTCCCTCTTTAAAATCTTTGTGGTTTATGTTCTTATCAGCATAACTTTTCTGCCTATCTTGGGCATCCTTTAAATTCTTCTTAATTTTCAGTATCTCTTCTTCCATTTCCTTGAGCAACTCTGGCCCAACTATTGTTCTATCAGTTGGGTTATCCCAACTTACTGGAGTGTTTCACTTTATACCATAAAGTGCTTTAAATGTGTTCATATTCAATGATGCTTGATACCCATTGTTGTAGGAAAATTCTACCAAGTGTAGGTAGTCTTCCCATTTCTATGGTTTGTCCATCACATAAATCCTTAGTATGTATTCTATCACTCGATTCACCCACTCTGTCTACCCATCTGACTTAGCATGATAGGTTGTACTGAATTTTAGATTCATTCTGAACCCTTTGAATAACCCTTTCCAGAAATTAGAGGTGAATTTTGGGTCTCTGTCGGACACAATTTTCTTGGTAATTCCGTGCAATCGTGCCACTTCCTTCATAAAGATGTCGGAAACATCTCCTTCTTTGTGAGTGGTCTTTAATGGAATGAAATGGGCATATTTTGTAAGCTTTTCCACGACCACCATGATTAAATCATGTTGCTTGCGTGTTCTGGGAAATCTTGTGATGAAATCCATTGTCACCACTTCCCACTTCCACTCAGGAATGGGTAAAGGTTGTAGCAAACCTGCTGGGTGCCTATGCTCATATTTAACCTTCTTGCACTCCATACATCTGACGATGTATTCTGCAATCTCTTTCCTCATACCTAGCCAAAAGTAATGGCTCTTGACTGCTTCCACAGTCTTCTGATATCCAGGGTGCCCAGCATAAGCCACGTTATGCATTTCATGCAAAATTGCAAGTTTCAAATCCTAGACATTAGGTACATAAATTTTGTTCTTGTACAGAAGTATTCCATCAGTTTCCAATTTATAAATCTACACATTCTGTGGCATATTACCTTTCTGTAGCTTTGCTACCAAATCCCTGTACTGGAAACCTGTATTTGTAGCCTCCAAAATTTTTCTTTTAACATCAGTTTGATACATGTTAATGGTTGTAGCATGTAATTGATGCACTCTCCTACTGAGTGCATCATCCACTTTATTTTCCTTCCCTTTGATATGCTTGATATCAAAATTGTACTCACAAAGAAACTCCAGCCACCTACTTTGTCTAGCATTCAAGGTTGGTTGATCAAACAAGTACTTCAGACTGTTATGGTCTGTTCTCAATTCAAACCTCCTTCCCATGAGGTAATGCCTCCATTTATTTAGAGCATTTACTATGGATGCCAACTCCAAATCATGAGTTTCATATTTCCTTTCGTGCTCTTTCAACTTTTTGGATTCCTAACAAACTATGAATCCATTCTAACTGAGGAATCCTCCTAGTCTTTCTTTGCACGCATCAGTGCACACCACGAAATCATCGTTTGGATATGAAATCCTCAATATTGAAGCACTGCTTAACAATTTCTTCAATTGTTGAAATCTTTTCTCACAATCATTTGTCCACTTAAACTTCTTCTCCTTCCTTTGCAAGGAAGTGATAGGGTGAGCTATCCTTAAGAACCCTATGATAAACATTATGTAATAACCAGCTAGACCCATAAAGGATATGACTTCTTTCACATTCCTTGGCACTGACCATTCTCTGATGGCCTCAATCTTCTGAGGTTCTACAACTATCCCATCCTTCAAAATAATATGCCCCAAGTAATGGATCTGCTCTTGATAAAACTAGCACTTGCTCAACTTGGAATACAGTTTGTGATCTCATAGCACCTGAAATACTATCTTTAGATGTTTCTAATTCTCTTCCTCTGACTTGGAATACACCAGGATGTCATCCAAAAATACTATGAAAAACTTGTCCAAATAGTCCCTGAATGCACCATTCATCAGGCTCATAAAAACAACAAGTGCATTTGACAACCCAAATGGCACCACTATGAACTCATAATGACCATACCTTGTTCTGAAGGAGGTATTTATAATGTCTTCATCCTTTATCCTTACCTGGCGATATCCCAACCTAAGAGATATCTTCGAAAATTTCTTCGCATCCTTCAACTGATCAAAGAGGTGATCAATCCTCGACAGAGGATATTTATTCTTTACAGTCACTTTGTTCAATTGTCTGAAATTGATACACAATATCAACGTTTTTTCCTTCTTCTTCATGAACAAAACCAGGGCTCCCCAAGGTTACACACTTGGGCGTATGTACCCCTTATTTAGAAGTTCTTCAATCTTCAATTGCAATTCTTTTAGCTCTGGAGTACTCATTTTGTACGGATCTTTCGACATTGGAGTTGCTCCAGGCATCAAGTTTATAGAGAAATCAATATCTCTCTTCGGAGGTAGCCCTGGTACCTTTTGGAATACATCTTCAAACTCCTTTAGTACAACATGTTCTCCAATCTTTGAGACTTCATCCCTAGATGCTTCCTCCACCTCGGCTGCAAATAATTGACAGCCTTTCCTGAAGCACTTCTTCATATGCATTGCTGAGATTTCTCTGATAGCAACAACTCTAGGAATTCCTTGGACTATTTTATGATTCCCTACCTTATCCAAGCAAGTGAATTCCTTGTTATGACAATATAGGATGGCATGGTCTTGGTCCAACCAGACCATCCCAATTAAATAGTCATAAGAGACTAAAGGAAGAATCTTCAATTTAGCCTTTGTGCTCATTCCATTCATGTCTACTGGACAAGACTTAACCAACTCAATGACTTTCCTCTTGGTTCATGTAGCCAACTACACTAACCAATATTTTTCATGTTTGCTTCTCGACAATTGAAAACTTTCCACCACTCTGGGATCTATATAACTATCGCTAGCCCCTGAATCAATTAAAATAGTAGAGGCATGGTTGTTGATCACACCTTCCACTTCAATCATGTGTGATTGATATTCAACTTGCTTGTTGTCCAGGGTTTCATATATCCTTGGCATTCTATTGCCCATGTCCTCCATTGTTTTAGCCTACTGAACATTGTGGGAGGCTATCACTTTATCACTTATGTGGGGGAAATATCTATACCTGTGGTTTCCTTTACAACCCCAACACTCCATAGGTGTATGTATTGGAATTTTTCCACCCATTTCAACCTTTCTGGGCTCTCTAAAAGATGGTTTTCCCTGAGGACTCTTTCGTAAAAAAAAAGGTTTCTTCCTTTCTGTCTCTGCTCTTTCTTGAAATTTTTCTTGTCTTCCCAAGCCTTTTGGAAGGTAGGATTTTATCTCTGTTGTTCATATAAGCATTTCAATCTTCTTATTGTTTCTTCCATAGTCTTAGGGTCATCATACTGAATATTGTCCCCAATGGAAGGTGACAATCCACTTAGATACCTTTGAATCTTGACAGTCTCCTCCTTGATGAATAGAACATATTTCAGCAGTTCCAGAAATATTGATTCATACTCATCAATGGTCATGCTTCCCAGCTTGAGTTCGAAGAACTCCTTCATATTTCTATCATAGTATCTTTTAGTCAAGTATTTATTCTCGAAATACCTCTTGAATTATTTCCAAGTGATATATTTCTCTCTAATGTGTTGTACCTTCACAAGCTGATCCCACCACATGGATGCATTTCCTTTTAATTGATACATCACAATTCTTCCTTCTACATGAAAGGAGTAATTTTGCAGATGGAAATATTTCCTCGTGCCAAGAAACCATGTTTTTGCATCTTCCTCCTTCTTGTGTTCTCCATCAAATGTTGGAGGCTTAATCTTGTTCATTTCTCCCTTCAGTTCATCTGTTTCAGATCTTCTGTGATTTCTGGTAGGAGATGGGCTTGAAATACTATGTGCTTCCTTACTAAAATGCTTTGGGGAGAGATGACAATGTCTTCTAATACTTCTCGATCTTCTTTTCCTCTCAGGGGTCATGCGACTCCCTGTTTTGTTGGAGTCACTCTCTTTTTCCAATTTCTTTTCGATTCTCTCCAAAATCTTTAACAACTTTACATTGAATTCACCTTGTTTTTCTTGAGTTTTCCTGAGCTTTCTTCTATCTTCTCAGCGAGTTTGGGCATATTTCTAAAAATTTTCAATGCTTTGCATCATATGCCCTTCCTTACCCATCTCTTTTTTGTGCCCATTGGAGTTCAATCCTTCGACTCCCAAGTGGGCGTTCATTCCTTCTCTTTCATTCTATGAACTGAAGGAAATCCGTGCCTCTTCCATTTCTTTGCACTCCATGGAAATTCTAACTAGTTCTGGCACTTGTCAAACTTATGCAATCACAACATGCAGACAACTAAAATTTGTCAGGCCATCTCTCCTTAAAAAAATCCACACATTCAAAACCAATCTAATTAAGAAAAACGTTTCGATTTAACAAAATTTTTGAGCTTTGCTCGGTTCTGTAGATTTTGAGTGATAGCCCCCTCTTTCTTATTCCCCAACCCGTGCAATAACGTACCATGACCAAATGCTAAACTACTAGGTGCTACTCGGACTTTCGGCCTTCGGAGATTTCAAAGAACACACAACTATCTCTTGGAGTTTCGATTACCAAATTCGCGAAATTAGGTGGATCAACAGTCCACGTTTACCCCTGATCTAACGACTTAAATCCATTTTGGTATTTCCATACTTGAAGTTTTTAGGACTTCGGGACTTCGGACCCAGGAAGTTCCCACACTTTCCTCTTCCCAATCTTTCGACATCCAAAATTCTGATCTACTTTACCCTTCGGACCCACATAATACAGTTGTCACCAAATAAGGCGGTGGCACGTGGTAGACCTAGGAAGTTCCATGTCACCTTCAGAGACGTCATTGGGTCCCTCCTTAATTTTATTTTCATTTTGAAGTTTCAGGCATCGAGAGTTCATGCATCATCACACCTCATTTCTCCCGATTGCCAAAATTCTGAAATTACGATCTAATCACCTGCTTGATCCAATTGGTCAAGATCCTTTCCTACGATTTACATTGTAGATATTTCTCTGGATTTCAGAGTTTCGGGAATCAGGATTTCATGCATCTACTTATCTCATTTCTCTCGATTGTCAAAATTCCTAAAGGTTTCCAGGATAACCTTCCTGCACCTTCTCCAAATATGACAGTCGAAAAAGGTTTTCCTTCCTTCCAAATAGATCCTATGTCCCACATTACTCTCTAGCCCCAATATCACTTCAGTCATGGTTTTACTATACTGCTACTTCTCCTGAGCTTTCTAATGCAGCCAAGGTAACTTCTTGGCACTTAGGAACATTCCAGGGTCTGAAATTGGTTCTCCCAAACACCATTTCTACTTGAACCCTCGGGTCCAAAGACCACTTAATCGGCCCATCTAGGTTCGGCATTGAAACCATGGGATTTGATACCAAAATGTAACATCCCCAACCCTCCAAAGACCAGGAAATATTACCAACACAACCTTCACTTAGCCTTTAAATCTCTGATACCAAAATGTAACATCCTCGGGTTGTCAACCCATGCCAGGAGTAATGCTACTATGGAATAACACTTATATAATATGCATTTTAATGAATTCAAATGCATTAACACAAAGTAAGAACATAATTACTACTAACATACATAATCAATGGCATTAACAATAATTCATATGCGCAACAGAACACATGATAATCATGCAAGCATCACAGACATACATAACATACTATTACACACAAAGTGATACTTATCTTTGAAACTGTATGATGGTAACACACCAACTGTGTGCATACCTTCCACAAACCTCCTAGCCTTAGACCATGCTACTCATCACTCTCAGCAGTAGGTCACCCTTGAGCTAGGACTAAGCTCCATTGGGCAAGGGATTCCTAGGTTAGGAAAGTTCAATAGGGCAGTCACATAGTTATAGAGGAAGGTTTCTTTCCCAAGATCCACTTATGCCCACTTCTCACAGACTCTCATTCCCCATATACATGTCCCACCCCAAGAGTATACACCTTCACTGTCACCCAGACATTCCTTCGGTTGCTAAAATTCCCTTGCCTTGGGATTTAGCAACAGATCAGACCAAAAGTCTCTAAGCTTTGTGGTAGCTAGAGGACCCCTTCCAGGATTTATCACTTCCTTTGCATGCTCTCTCACCTGGAGAGAGTCACTCACAAGATTGGCAACCTGTTTTCCTCAACTCGGTTTCCAACATAGTCGGGCAACCACGAGGCTTAGCATGAACATACACTAGCCAGCAAGCCACACGCAGTCAAGAACTTTACAACTGCAACAGAAAACTAGGAACTCAGACACTGTCTTCCCAAGCTGGTGACAGAAAGAAGCTACATCATAGCAAGGCTCAACAATTAGGGGACATTCAAATTTCCCAAGCAGCAATAAAGGATAGACTCACGAATCTGGTTTCGGAGATGCGTAAAGTGTACAGATATTCCGCATAGACACTTCCACGGTTTAGGTGAAGGGTCCAACAAAAAATACCAAAAAACAAAGGTTGATGATGGAGACCAGACACAGATACTAGATGGAATTCATGGGAATACACCAGTCGATAACAAAGGTCTCACAGTTTCAGTTTTTAGAGTTGTGTGAGGTATGCAGTGATCAGATGTTGACTGCCCATGGCTCAGACAATAGATGACAGAATGGAGGATGAACCCTCCTCATGGATCAATTCTTGGGTTAAATTGCATGTGCCTGGGCCGACACATGTCATCCATGAAGCACGCTCCTCCTCCTTGGGAGTCACCTATCCTTCCAAGGACTTAGGATATAACATAATTTCACATGGTTTTGTAATAATAATAAAATATTGTTCTTAAGGACTTAAGCTCATAATATTAGCCGTTCTCCCAACCTTTCATACCCCCTCTCCCTTACCCAGGCTTTGTGGAAGCTTATTCCCCCATCATTCATTCATCGTGGTCAGTCCACACACACAGATGTTTTTATATTAATAATGTGCATCTTTACATGTACAAAAATCAGGCTCTTTGACTTCAACACTTGGGCTCTCTAGCCTAATAAACACATAATATCACTAGCTTATATAAACTTGGCTCACTAGCCTATAAAACATAATCACAATTCATAATGCAATTGGGGCACATCCTTGGGGTGTTACAAGAAGATTCCCAAAATACAGAAGAAGATGTTTTCCTTCGAATTAAATGAAATGATTGAGCCTTCAAGGTTCATGGTAGCATTGATGGATAGATGCACCCAATGCATTGAATAGGGAAAAGAAAGTGTAGCTGGGAGAAAATGAGAAAGCATGCATAGTGCCCACCTTCTCCACATACTCTACCTTTCACCCTCCAACAATCACTTACCCCGTATATCCCTACCACCCACATTCTTTCCTCCACTCATCACTCCTCCTCATCGGACATGTGTTCCCCCATCATTCTTTTCATGAAAATTTACTTTTCCCTGTAACCGTTATCCATCCCTTGGCAATCCAACGTTGAGTTATTCATCAAATATTCTCCCCCATTTCTTCAATTGCAATTCCTTACCCCACTGAACACACCCGAAGAGATAGATGGAAAAGAGATCAAATGGCCAAGACTGTAATCTGAATGATTTTGGTGACCCTAATGGACATGTGTATCCATATCAAATATCAAAGGAAAGTGAGCGCATCTACCAGTAGATGAAGAGATAGAGGAAACACCAGCAAAATGCAACAATATTGCATATTGTTGTTTATTTCAAATGAATTCTATTTTTAGTCATATATTATGAGAAGTCCAATGGTTTACAGTTGTGACAATTTTTGTATAAATACATATATCTAATATCTATTCTAGGTTTCTTCTTGCCAAATGTAATAGATAAACTATTTTTGAGTATTAATACAAGTGCAGATAGAGATTCTAAGTTTCGTTCAATTTGATTTATATGCTCCCTATGCGTTTCCATTTCTCTGAATTTCTTTACGTAATTCTTGAAGAGTGATTGATTGCAATCTAGTATTACATCTACTGTGATCATATTACACCAGGAGTTAATTCAGTAAAGATATTTTCCTCTGCTATTACTGTGAGTAAAAAAAGACCCGTGATCTGTGTGAATTACTTCATTTTTATATTATTTTCAAGGGTGTATCTTCTACTTTTCTTCTACTACAAACAAGGTGAGACTTATCTGTAATTGATACCTAACTTTGTTGAACTTTTTTGTAAATATTTATACATCATTTGATATTATAATTGCGACTCAGATAACAAGATACATCCTCTGTACCATCTTATTATTAATTTCATTTAAAGAACATTTCTTAAAAAACTGAAGGTAGAAAAGGCACTCATAAAAACATTTCATTTAAAACCTTTGATGCCTAACATTATTCTCTGAGCCTTGGAATCAATCTCAGGAACAACATATTTTTTGCATCGTTTCCAAGGATGGAGAAAAAAAATATTTTTTCCCTGGGAGAACGAAAAGGTAAATTTTGGTCTTTGATGGTGCAAAAAAATTGAATACATGAGTAAGAATTTTTTCTCTTTCACCTAGCGAATCCATAGACAAAACTACCATTTGGTCGAAAGAATACCAGGAAAAACTGAGACGAAAAGCAGACTACGTTAGTTCTGGATCCCGAAAAATTGTTGAGACCAAAGAGATATCTCATACCAACTTCTGCATCAGCAGATAAGACCCATCAACCTAGAACTACGCAATATAATGTTAAGATTCCCGCTAAACAACAAACTCTTAAAGAAAATTTTAAGCAAGTTCTTTTGCAGAAGCATCAACAAGTAAACCTGAAGTTAAACTTGAAGCTCCAGAGGCAATTATTTTTGAAGTAAAATTTGATATTGACCAGACTAGCCTTATTTCAATCCCCACTATCATTAATACTAAGCCTATTCTTTCCCTTCCCAAAGTAAAATTTTTTGTTTCCCGAAATCTTGAAGATTATTTTCTATACCTGATTCCTCCCCTATTACTTCCCCTATATATACATTAGGTAAAACTGAGGAGTCGAGCTCAAGTTTTCCTTTTCCCCCTCATATATATCTTTTGTCTTCTCATGATCACTTTTCCAAAATTCATTCAAAACATCCTAAAGTAATTGAAAGGTCAGTAAATCATTCTTTTGAAGTTTTTGAAAATCTCTTATTTAGCCCCCGAGTTTCGTCTCCTAGGCTTTCAATGGATGGTGTTGGAGGTGTTGGTGCTAGTGGTGTCGAAGGTGCAGGGGATGTTGGACAAGATCAACCCCCTAGGATCTTTTCCAAGATTTTCACTAGATATGCTCCCTTAGTTCTTCCTGTTGTCCTGCATGATTTACTCGAAAATTACATGAAGAACCTACCCAAATTCATGGTAGAAGGGGATCTAACAACAACAGAACATATAGTTTTTTTCGATCAATTTGTTGATATCCTTGGCATTGACTATGGGGACATTTAAACAAGGTTGTTGGTACATAATTTTGAAGGACAGGTAAGAACTTGGTTCAAAGGACTTCCAGTAGGTTCTATATGATCATATGACGATCTAGAAAATTCCTTCCTAAGGAAATGGGGTGAGAAAAATGATCATCTTTATTACTTAACCGAATTTGGAGCCTTGAGAAATAATACCTTTGAATCAGTCCTAGAATTTATCCAAATATTTAATAAACTTTATTGCAAAATCCCATCCGAAGTTAAACCTTCTCAACCAGCTACAAAAGTCACTTTTGCAGGGTATTTTGATTCCAATTTCTCTCTACTTTTGAGAGAAAGGAGATCCACTACTTTAGAGGGGATGCAAGATGATGCTATAGAAATTGAATCCAATATTATGGAATCCAGGAAGTTGAAAACTAAAGTTGAGGTGGGAGACAGAGAACCCAGGTGTTTTAAGGAACATGTGGGACCCTCTAGATCTAGAAAGTCTGCAGAGGAAAAAATGGATGAGATGGTCAAAATTATTAAATATTTATCACACAAAATTTCCAGGATGGAAATAGAGAAGGCCAAACCCGACCCATACGTTAAGAATCAATTCAAGAGAAACCCTAATCCTCAGATACAACAAAGATAGATAAAAAATGAGGATCAAAATATTCAAGCTCTATTTAAAACTAAGAATTTCATGCAGAGAGATGAAGTGCAATAATATGAGGTGTTAGAGGAATATCTAAACAACCTCAGTGATGATGATATTGAGCCTCACCTAACCAAGCAGGATTATGAGAAATCCTTAGACCTGGAATATCTGTTTAATAATGTTGAAAACATTAGCAATCTGGGGGACTCTACATACAAAGGTCTCGCTAACTCAATAATGGCCACGCTTCAACATAAATATGATTTAAGGCCAAGAGAAAAGAGTTCTACAAATACTCCATCGAAGAGTATTTTATCACGAAACAAAGAAAATGAGGAAGTAGTTACAAAACCATCAACTGAGACACAAGCTTCCCGAATAAAGTAGGTTGAAATGAAATCAGTGCAAACTAAGAAGCTAGAAAATAAATCAAGAAAATCAAGAAAATCAAGAAAATCAGAATGATCCTACTTGGATTATGCAGGAAGGAGAGAACCCAGAGAAGTTCCAAGATAAAATTGCAAATCACCGCATGTTGTTACTTAAGAACAATCAAATTCCCAAAGGCCTGATCCCCTTATAAAGTTTGTTTGACTAGGATGATATACCTTTAAAGTCTACATTTACGACCTCATCTCGAAGAAGTTGAAGACTGTAATGTAGGAACTAATGAGGATCCCAAAATGGTCAAAATATGAAAATACCTTCTGTCCCAAATAAAGAGTAAATATGTTGAGTTACTTATACAATATAAAGATGTTTTTGCATGGTCTTATGATGATCTAAAAACTTATGATACTTCTATTATTGATCACAAGATTCCCTTAAAACATAGTATTAAACATTTCAGGAAGAAACTTAGACAGATAAACCCAATTCTTCTGCCAGTAATAGAAAGGGAGGTTAAAAATATCCTTGATGCAAAAATCATTGTTCCGCTCATATACTCTGAATGGGTGGCCAATTTGGTCCCTGTTAGAAAGAAGAATGGTGAAATATGACTCTGTGTTGATTTTAGGAACTTAAATTGGTCTTCCCTTAAAGATAACTACCCACTCCTAAAGATGGACCATGTTCTAGATAAGGTAGTATGGGCTAACATGATTTCTATGATTGATGGTTTCTCAGGATATAATCAAATCAATGTTCATGAATATGATAGAGAAAAGACTTCATATACCACTCCATGGGGAACCTTTATGTATGATAAAATTCCTTTTGGTTTGATGAATGTAGGCACAACTTTCTAGAGAGAAATGGATATCCCAATCGTCAGGGAAAGAGACAATTTTTTTGTTATTTACCTAGACGATTTGATAGTTTTTTCCAATACTAATACAAAACATTTGGTGCACCTCAGACATAATTTTGAAAAATTTAGAAAACTTGGTTTGTCACTTAACCCCAAAAAATCACACTTTTCTATGCAAGAAGGTAAACTTTTAGGTAATATAGTTTAAAAATATGGAATCAAAGTTGATCCTAAGTGAGTTGAGGCTATTGACCTGATTAATTTTCCTAGAAATAGAAAAGAGATTCAATCGTTCTTAGGTAAGATCAATTTCTTGAGGATTTTATCCCTAACTTTGTTGAAATAATAAAATTGATTACAGATATGCTAAAGAAGTACAACAAATTAAAATGAAATGTAGAGGCCAAAGTGTCTTTCAAGCATGTCAAGAAAGCTATAGGGGAAGAACCAGTACTAGTAACTCCAGACTATACAAAGGAATTCTTAATCTTCTCTTTTTCTTTTGAACATACCGTGGTAGAAGTGTTCCTTCAAAAAAACAAAGAAGGATTCGAACAACCAATAGAATTTTCCATCAAAAGACTCTGAGATACATAGCTAAGATATGATATTCTTGAAAAATAGGCTTATGTAATGGTGAATGCTCTCAAGGCTTTCATAACATATGTCTTGCACTCCAGAATAATTTCTTATCTGCCAACAAATGAAATCAAAGTTATCTTGGAGCAGTCAGACAGTGATGGAAGAAGATGTACATGGTTGGATAAAATTCAAGAGTTTGATCTAGAAGTGAAACCAACCAAACTAGTGAAAGGTCAAGGTATGGAAAAGTTGTTAAATGAATCAAATTTCAGAGAGCTTGGAATAAATAATTTTGAACCACATGATTCTCTCTTGGATACAGATGAAATTTATGATCCAACACCTATATTTCAGATTGAAGATACATTTTCTTCCTCTTCCTGGTATCATGATATTGTTACATACCTCCTTACTCTTCAGTGCCCAAATGACATGACTCCTTCCAAAGACAGGACTTTAAAAATACTTCCAATTAAGTATTGCATTGTTGATGGCAAGTTGTATTAGAAATACCCTCTGGGTTTCTTGTTATGTTACATGAGAGAATCTCAAACAGAAGGTGTCATTGATGAATTCCATGAAGGAGTATGCGGGGGACATCATGCCTAGACAGAAACAACTTACAATATTTTAAGGGCACAATATTATTGGCCAAGGTTATTTTTTTGATGTGAATGCAAGGGTCAGATCTTTCAATTCATGCCAATTGTTGGCTGGTAAGAAAAATCTCCATGCCTTACCCTTAATTCCAGTAAAATCTTAAGCTATTTTCCAACAATGGGGCCTAGACTTCATCGGAGAAATCCATACGCAATAAAGTGATCAACATATATGGATTCTAATTGCTATTGATTACTTTACGAAATGGGTTGAATAAATTCCAACTCAAAATTCTACAGATTCGGTAGTAATAAAATTTTTGGAAGAAAACATCCTAGCGAGATTTGGTTGTCCTAGAAAGATATTTACTGATAATGATCAGGTTTTTAAATCTATGGCAATGATCAATTTCTTTCAGAAATACAATATTATTTTAGGTCATTCTACAAATTATTATCCTTGTGGAAATGGGTTGGATGAATCATCTAACAAGAGCTTGATGACTATAATAAATAAAAAATTGACAGAAAATAAAAAATATTGGCATATACACTTAAAGTATGCCTTATGGGAAAATCGAATCGGCACCAAGAAATATATAGGTATGTCTCATTTCCAATTGGTTTATGGTACTAAAATTATCCTTCCTATCAATCTTGTTCTTCCTGTGATGAAACTCTGGCAGGATGCAAGCGAAGAGACAAACGACGTTACAAGAAGAATGAATCAAATCATCAAAGTTCAGCAGAACAGAGTGGAAGTGGATGATAAGCTTCAAAAGTACCAGGATAATATGAAATCCCTTTTCGATAAAAAAATCCAAAGACAAGGAGTTTCTTCCTAGAGATTTAGTTTTAAAATGGGAGTCTAGAAAGGAAGATACAGGGAAACATGGAAAATTTGGTCATCTCTGGTTCAGACCATTCGAAATTGTAGCTGTTGAGGGAAAAAACTCATTCTCACTGGAAAATATCAATGGAGAAATTATTGACTCTCCTATCAACAGGCGTTACTTAAAACATTTCATGCAATAGTCACATTTCAGTTTCCCATTATATATATTGGATTGGATTAACATTAGCATTTTGATTTTCAATTGTTCTTTTCTTTTTGTAAATTACCCAAGTCATTTGATCATTTGTTGTAAATATTTTCAATAAATTTATGATTGTTTGACATCACTGAAATGAAAAATAAACACATATGTATCACATATCATCTCCATTCTACAGGATTTTATGACATTTCTCATTTTATTCCTTTTGCAGAATATATCTTCTTGAACAGGAGATGGGGCTAAATAAAAATTCGACACTCGTTCTTCAAACATTTGATTTCTCCCAAAACCGGTGATAAATTAATGATCTTCCTTGTTGAAAATTCAAAACGAAAATGAGGTATGAGTCCCTATCCTTCTAGCTCAAATAGAATTTTGAGAAAATTCTTTTGAAATAAATGTGAATGAAGTTTCAATCATAATAATACGATCACCCAATCTAAAAAGGAGAAAGGTATAAAATTACAACTTAAAGTGTCTAAATCCATCTCTAAAATAAAAATAAAATATAAATGAATAAGATAGAAGGAAGTCTGAACTAAATGCACAAGCTTGTGTAGGATTAGGATATTTTGTGTCAAGTCCTTTGAATTATCGACTTGGTTATTTTTACCTATCCCCAAGTTATTATTCACTTCATATTTTCTTTATCCTATCTTAGTATTCATAGAAAGAAAGCAACTTACCTTGACTTTGAAAAATTAAAAACATACTTTCAAAACAAGATTAGGCGAAAATCTTTATGTTCCTTTGATTTTAATTGAAAAAGTATGTCTAGGCTAATCCTGATAATTTTATCTCTTCTATCGGACTTTAAACTGACTAATTCTCTCAAGGTTGATCCATGGAAAAATTAAAATCCCCATAAAAGCATTCCTACAGGCGAAGGTGTATTGAAAATTGGAAGAACATTAGTCTCAAAGTATTCTTAAAATTGTCGACAAACCTTCTTTCCAAAAAATTTAAGCAGGTATCATCCCTTGTATGTTACATACAGATTGATTTCCCCCACTTCAAAATGTTAAAATGCAAGACATATGGTGAAACAAAATTCATAATTTGATTTCCCCCATATTATCCAAAGGATATGATGAAAGGAAATTCAATGGGAGAAGTAGATAACTTCATCGGGGTATTGAACATGATTGCTGACAGTGAAGCAATATCTATTATATATGTAAGGTTTTCATACATATCCATATAACATACTTTGTCATCTAGCTCTCTTTCCAATGATATTTACATCATGAACCAACTAGGGGTTCCCTAAATAAATTATTACATCTTCTTAACCTTGAAGAAAATGAAGTCGGTTGAAGACTGATATTTCAGTTAAAATTATTTTGATTATCTTAAACAATTCTAAAATCAGTTTTAAGAAAAGGAAATTTTAAAATAGCCTAACTTGAAATCAATCATTAAGTATGTTTTGGAGGTTTTTGAGATTTGGTTAAGTTCATTTTTCTATGTATGATTAATTCTTAAATAAAAATGGAAAATGTTTTTCATAAGAAATAATGACTCCATTTACCCAATATAGGCACTTGGTATACTATTATTTCGCACCTGATAGGGAGCCACAATCCACAGATGGAGCCTATGTTGGAACATGCATGATTTTGAACTTTTGAGCTTTAATATTTTTCACCTTTTGGAAATAAAATTTTATCTAAAAAAGCATAAAGTTAGAGAGTTTCCTTTTAATTTTAAATCAAACCTATTGGTTGTAGCAATAAGGTGCTTTTAATATCTACCGTCAATGATTTTCTACAATTTTATCTAACGATCCTAATGACCTATAAAGTTTTGGAGCCTCCTGAGTTTTAAAAGAAATCCTTCAACAGTCGCTTCGCATCTCCATGCTTCGAGTGTTCTACTAAAACCAAACAGTGAAAACCCTTAAACTCCGAAACCCAAAGATAACCGCTCATGACTTTGCCTAAAAAACTCAAGAACATGAGTCATAAGACACGTGTCCTTTAAAGATATTTCCTTGATTTTACTCATGGCACTCATTTTTGACATCTACGTCAGATAATTTGCACGTTTTCAAGTGACATGTGGCACCTCTCATTTCTTGACACATCATCGTAATGATGTCACCCCTGCCATGTCACTCCGAGAGATTACTTTTCAGGATTTTTTGACTTCACAATGCTTGGATTATCCAAGCATCGAAGTAAACTAATTACAAAAAGTAAAAAGGGTTTTCAAGGAGTTAATAAAATGGTTAGCGGATTTAATGAGTCATGATTAAGAGTTAATTAATTACTTCGTAGTTTCCAATTTCAGGAAATTTCTCTTGTGATATATTCAAAACCTCTGAAGCCCAAACTTCCAAAATACTTAAATCCAATACAACATTTTTAAACATGATTAATTAAGACTTAAGAGTGATTACTGAGAGATTAACTCCTCTGTGAATTTGGACTTCGGGAGATTTCCACCCTATCACATCCAAAACTCCTAAACATGAACTTTCGAAGTATTAATGGCATTTATGATTGATTAGGGTTAATGATTTAAAATAAGGATTGTGAATTTCCAGGTAATGAATTCCATTAAGTTTGATAAATTCTTCGTCAGAAATTCTATACGAATATCAATAGATTTGTTTTTGAATAAAGCACTTCGAATTTCAAAATCGTTTCTACCATTTTCAATTAGAAGTTTTTTAATGAGTGTGGAGCTTATAGATTTCTCTTGTCACATGTAGACTAATTATGTTTCCTTGAATATTATGGCCCCACGAAAAATTGTAAAGAATCTTGACGTGTCGGGTGATGATTCAAATGAGAATGAATATGTTCTATCAGACACAACTCCACGAGTTGTGGATGTCATTAAAACTTGGACATAGGTCTTCAATGTCTTAGAGCATGAAATCATCAATTGTTCAGATGAATATTTTGAAGAAGATGATGACTCTTATACAACTAAGATTAGACATGTAGCACATTTAGAGTTTCATAAGATCATTGTGCGGCCAAGAATCATGCCCTATAATGATATGATAAGTCGGGCTTTGGAACATGTCAACATCCAGACTAGGAGAATCATCAACTATCGACATGTCGCCATCGATTCTTTCCAAATAGAGCACCTACAAGTAATGTAAAAGCTTTCCCCTACTCCTAAATACACTTACAATGCCACATTCCTTCTATATTTTGAGAGAAAGGAATGCATACAATACTGTAGAAATGGTCATGATATAGTCAAAACCTAGTGGGGACATCTGGAGAAGTTCAAAGACGACGCTCATGGTATGTATGCCATGACATCTTTAGACACTCATATGTTGTATGTAGCCATGATGCTCTATCGCCTGTTCGGGAAGAAGAACCCTACACATTTCTTGGTTGAGTGGGTAGCCATCATGAATGAGGTAGTCGAGGGTTACACTTTCAATTGGGACAAAATGTTGTCGGATAATTTGGCCAAGGAAATCATTGATTATAAATCAAAAAAATCAAAAGGGAAGCCTTCCCCATTTTACATGTCGAAATATGTTATGGATGCCATTTGTTTCATGACCCCTTTTCCCCTAATGAACTGGAGCTTGACCCCGACCATCTCTGAACCAATTCATTTTTATCACTCCAATTTATGGGAGGAGAATGCTAAAGATTTATTCTATGAAATATGTCACAATGTCGCAATGTTTGTTCATATATCCATTTATGGTCACCCGTCACCCCAAATTTTATAAAGGATTATGGGGAACTTAGGAAATCTTGCAGACTGGTTCATTAAGGATAATTTCTCCTATATCATAGTTTTTAGTTGTTTGGTTCCTCCTAATGCTCACCCACATTTTTTACTCGATAGGATGGTGTGCAGAGAAGTGGCATACCAGACAATGGCAGGAGGTATCAGCAAGGATCTGAAAGAAGCTCAGAAAACGGTCTGGCCAACTTTCCCCATAAAGTTTGGCATGTTTACATTGATATATTTTGGTCACTCTAAATTTGAGGCTGCATCCCTGGAGGATGTCAAATTAGTTGACATCGAGTTCAAGAAACATGATCCACATAAGATAGTGGAAAATCATTTATCCCAGTTTAACATGACGTGGTACATACATGACAATTACCCTTATGAAAAAATGTTTAGGGGAGTTATATATTATGAGGAGGTCCTAAGAAGATTCCTAACCTTTCCCCCAGACCAACAAGCTAGTTTCATCAGATTTCAAAAACACATGCGGAATACCTTACCAAAGATATTGCATGGAGAGTCAAATCTCACGCTTCCTTCACATGAAGCCATACCTACAAGATCTGAGCCAATTTCCTCCACTAAGAACAAAGCTGAGGAAGTCCCAAAAGGCCGGGAAGTATTATTCCATGAGATAAGAGCATCACTAGAAGGACTGAAGGATCCACAAGTAATTCCTCGATTCGAAGCCTTCATGAATCCGGGACAAGTTGTCCCTCATTCAACAAAAGCTACTCCTGCTAGCACCCTGAACACAATAGGATAGGAATCTTCCACCGAAATTGATTCGTGTATCACATCAAACCCCTTTGCAGAAAAGCTTCGTAAATCATAGTTTCAAACTCACTTTTGTAGGTGATCTTACTCCTATATTTCCTCAAGATATTCCTCCCTCATATTTCTTCTTTAGAAAGAAACAGAAATCCATCGTGAGGCAGGAATATCACCAAAAGGATGGAGTTATCATCAAAAGGAAAAGACTGATGTATGATGGGAAAGACCATGATGGTCCATAGTTTGCAAAATAAGTTGCATGTTCATTGGGGGCTTTTACCACTTCCAATCAATGGTCAATGTACAATTTGACAGAACAATTGGGACAAAAATGCATCTTGGTAGAACAGTTGAAAAATGAGATATATACTACAAAGCATACTGTCATAAGCAGGATGAACCAGGACTTTGAGAAAATCAGGGCTATCCATCAGCAACAAATTAAGCAGTTACTGGATAATCTTGACCTACTCTATCGGATTTCACAAACCACCCAAGGTTTGGTCACTCAGTGTGACAATTTGATAGACTAGTTGCAGGCCAAGTTGAACCTAACAAAGAGCACAATGATAGACATTTCAACATTCAAATATCAAGCATCGGAAATAAATGAGAGGCTTGAAATTACCTAGCAAGAAATCTATTAGAAAGTAGATGGTATTCAAAAATGTTATCAAGTAGTAGACCTTTCCCTAAAATATATTCATGTCAAGGAAAAAGAAACCTACTTAGCCTGGTATAAGTTTCAAGAAGTTCTCATATGGATGCAGAGAGCTAATTCCCTTGGTTTCCCTCTTCTCTCTCATTCTGAACAAGTAAGAGGCAAAATGGCCCTAAAATCCTGGGAAAAAAATCTAGAAGAAGGAAAGAAACTTGCCAGAGACGTAAAAGAGGATTGTCTAGAGGCATTTCCATCATTAAATAAACAGTTGATTGAGTTTGAAGGAAGTAATGTCTCAGAGGATTTGGGGCATATTGAAATATAAATGAACCAACGAAGCTCCAGAAAGAACAAGGAATCTACTTAGGAAGCCATCCAAGAGATGATCTATATCGATCTTCTTAAAATAATTGAATGGCTGGTTAATCCAAGTTCACAGTAACAGGTCATAGTCCAAGACATGAACAATATCTAGGAGAAGCTACCCCAAATACAAAAGAATATGTTTTCCTTCGAATTAAATGAAAGGATTGAGCCTTCAAGGTTCGTGGTAGCATTGATGGATAGATACACCCAATGCATTGAATAGGGAAAAGAAAGTGTAGCTGGGAGAAAATGAGAAAGCATGCACAACATCCAAATTCTCCACCTACTCTACCTTTCAACCTCCAAAATTCACTTACCTCGTCTATCCCTACCACCCACATTCTTGCCTCCACTCATCCCTCCTTCTCATCAGACACTTGTTTCCCCATCATTATTTTTGTGAACAATTACTATTCCCTATAACTTTTATCCATCCCTTGATGAGCCAAATCTAAGCTATTAATCAAATATTCTCCCCCATTTCTTCAATTACAATTCCTTGCCCGACTGAACACACCCGAAGGGACATATGGAAATGATATCAAATGGCCAAGACTGTAATCCGAATGATTGTGGTGACTCTAATGGACATGTGTATCCATATCAAAGATCAAAGGAAAGCGAACACATCTACCTGTAGATGAAGAGACAGAGGAAGAGCCATAAAAACTGAGCAATATTGCATATTGTTATTTATTAAATGTATTCTATTTTTAGTCATACATTATGAGAAGTCCAACAGTTTACAATTGTGATAGATTTTGTATAAATACATAGATTTAAGATTTATTACAGGCTGCTTCTTGCTGAATGTAATAGAGAAACTCTTTTTGAGTATTAATACAAGTGTAGATAGAGATTATAATTTCCATTCAGTTTGAGTTATGTGTTCCCTATCTGTTTCCATTTATCTGAATTTCTTTCTATAATTCTTGAAGAGTTATTGATTGCAATCTAGTGTTACATCTACTATGATCATATTACACTAGGATTTCATTTAGTAAATAGTGTTTCCTCTATTTTTACTGTGAGTAAAAAAATACCTGTGATCTGTGTGAATTACTGCATTTTTATATCATGTTCAAGGGTGCATCTTCTACTTTTCTTCTACTACAAACAAGGTGAGACTTATCTGTAATTGATACATGAATTTGTTTAACACTTACATCATTTGATATTATAATTGTGACTCAGATAACGAGATACAACCTCTGTATTGTCTTATTATTAATTTCATTTAAAGAAAAATTCTTAAAAAACTGAAGGTAGAAAAGGCACTCATAAAAACATTTCATTTAAAACCTTTGATGTCTGACATTATTCTTTGAGCCTTAGAATCAATCTTAGGAACAACACTTTAGATCAACGGTTGTTGTTACTTTGGGACTTTAGCCTTCGGGTAATTTCATATGTTCTTGGATTATTTTCACCAGAGTGGTCAATGTCAGAGTTGAATTTCACCTGATCTGATGGTTCCCATATTTTTCTCTAGATCTACAGTTGTCGTTACCTTGTTTAAACCGATATTTTGAGGTTTTTGTGGCTTACATTTTCCTTCCACTAAACTCAATCTTATGGTCAATAATTCTTCCGAAGTCCCTCCTTGATATTAACAGCTGGGAAACCTCCCGAAGCTCTTGCTTCAGATCTATTGGTTGATATCTAATTCTTCCCAACCTCTAACTTCCCCTTAATATGACAATCTTGGATTGTCCCTAAATGGTAATGGATGGCTCCTGTGCATCATTTCTTTGAAGCTTTTGGGTTTATACTTGGATTCCAACTGAACCAATATTGTTTATCTATTGGGAATTCGATCCCTATCACGTTTATGCAATGCGCTTTCCCTTCTAAGATTCGATTAATGTTTCTTGTTTCTGATCTATTTCATCACTATTTCTCCTGAGATTTTTAATAATTGTTTGTGCATTCATTTATGCACTGATATTCAATATCTATCCCTCTTGAGCTCTTAATTCCTTTTATTTTTTTATTCCTTTTGTACATGGATTCTCTGCATGCTACCTCTCCTGATCTTTAGAATCATAGGATCATTGTTGATCTTATCATGATCAATAGTAATCACAAACTGCTTCTGCCACTAGGTGATCTTCCTCTACCCCAAGGTGATATTCCTTTTTATCTGATTATTGTACATGTTTGACTCATGTTTCCATCATTGACAACATGATACCAATAATTTCAGCAATCTCCCCCTTTTTCATTGAGGGAAACATGTCTGTAAAACAAGAATAATTTCATACTTTTTCTCCCCCTATCACTAATATTCTTTTCTATCTGATAGTAAATTTGTTTTCTGCTTAATTTTTTTTTACTGCTTCTCTCCCCCTTTGACATCAATGACAAAGAGTGAGGCTCTGACTGTTTTTCTTCCCCTGTGAATTTACTAACTGCTTATCTCATCTCATTAGGATATTTGTGTTACAAATATGTAGTCTTTTTTATACCAATTTGTAATGATCAAGTCTTTTAAGCCTAATCTAATTATTTTCTTATTTGATAACCAAAGCAGTCCCCCTAAGTTTTTACTATCTTTCCTTTGTCAAATAGGACAAGTGTATGACTCTTACTGATCTTTCTTGATCTTATTCTTATTCTTATTTCTTTGAATTCTATAGGAATATCAATTGAGTATTGATACCAATTGATCTAATACCAATTTTTTAATCAATTGATATTTACTGATCAATATCTCTTGAATCTCTCAGCTACTTTTTCTCTTCTCCCTTTTTTTACAAAAATGACAAAAGGATATTTTCTTGATCCTTCTGAGGTGATACCCACCTAAGGTGTCATACCCCCCTAAGGTGATGCTCCTCTTTGTCCATTTTGTCCTTCTTGTATTCTACAACTAACCCTACCAATGAATTTTATTTTGACCACTAATCTTTAGATAGTCAAGATTTTCCATATGTTATTTTTAAAAACTCTTGTCATAATCCTTTTATTTTGTAGAAACCAATTTAAACTTCTTTTTGTATTTTTCTTTGGCTAACAAATTATGACATCATCAAAATTTGATATTGTCCCATATTCTTCTATAGGAACTTCCCTTTCTTGAGCTTGATATATTTCATATTAAATTTCACATTCTTTATTAGGACCTTCACCCATCATTTTCTTATTATTAATTTCTTCATTTTCAGGTGTAATATAATCTTTCTTTCTTTCTCCTTCAGATTTTCTTCTCCAAGTCTCTTTATGAGATATTCTTCTTTTTGGACCTTCTCTTTCTAATTGTGTTTTTGGAGATTTTCCATCTCCTTTGTTCTTCCAAATTTTATTAGGTTTTCTCCCTGACCTGAATGATTTATTTAAGGGTTGAATTTTTTAACTCCTGCAGCTTTGGTATTTGTGCCCAAACCTATCATAGTTGTAACATCTCATTGTATGATATTTTTTTGTTGTGTGCCCAAAAAAGTTGCATCTCCAACATCTAATCGAGTTTTTGGATCTTCTTGTATATCCTTTCTCTAGTTTCTTGCATTCCATTGCCTTATGGACAAAGTTATGACAAGAAAAGCAATAGCCATTGAAGGTGTTTCAATTCTTGAATTTATTTTGGCTTGAGAGATCTGTCTTTTGATTTTATTCTTCCTTTTTAATTCTATAGCTTCCTTCTTTAAAAAAGTTCATGACTTGTAATTTCTTTGTAATTGCACCTCTTCCTTTTGAGAAGGATGATCCTTTCTCATGTTTGTAAATGGTGCTCCATTTGTCATTGTCTTCCTTTTTATTGTATCCAAGACCAATTTTGTCATCAACCAATCTTTAATTGTTCCAAATCTTATCTAGGATAGTTGAGCTATTATGGAATTTGACATATTTATTTGTCTTTTCATCCATCTTTTTGAGATTGACTATTTCCAATTTCAACATGTGACATGTATCTTCCTTTTTAGTTAACTCAATATTCAGGGCTTCTTCCACTTTCTTAACATGTTCAGGTTGAGTCTTTAGCTTGGTGACTATTTCTTCTGTCTCATCTGAGAATTCTTTGCATTTAATAGTTTTTTCATATGTCTTCAATTATTCTGTATCTTTTGTTAGATCAAAAACTTTGGTTTTCAATCTTTTGTTTTCTTCCTTGTTTTCTAGTTGAATCCTTTTGAGGCTGGTGGCTTCTAGTTATTCAAGATTTCTTCACTTTCTTTAGTTTCCTCAAGTTGATTCTTTAGACTGTTAACTAATTCTTTTGTCTATTTTAGGAATTCTTTTCTTATATTGTAATATGTCTTTAATTCTTCCATCTCTTCTCTTAGATTAGGAACTTTGATTTTCAATCTTTTTATATCTTCTTCTTTGTTTTATAGATGAATATTTTGCTCATGTTCTTCATGGTTAGATTGATCCAACTGTTGTAGTAGCAACACATATTTCTTTTGAATTTTATCCAACTCTTCAAAAGTGCATATAATTGTGTATTCAATCTAGTCAAGAACATATCAAGTAACTTCAATATATAGACTATTTGTTGGTTCCATACTAATCACTTCAAATGTAGTTATAACATAATTCTTAAAATCTAACAGTTTTTCTTTGGTGAATACTGAGGTATTCATCTATTACTTGATGTAGTAGTATTCATTGTTGATGATCGGGGTTTAAATAAAATATTACATTTCATTCTAATTAGAAATCTCTTTCTCTATATTATATTTTTTAATCTGATTAGAATTCTCCTTTTCTTTATATTCTTCCTTTTTTGGATAAGAATTATCTTCTTCTAAGTTTTGTTCTTTATTCTGACATGAATCCTCTTTATCTAAGTCTTGTTCCTTAATTTGATAGGATTTCTCTTCTTCATGTGCTTCATTTTGATAACAATTTTCTAAGTGGAGTCATAATTCTTTAGCAGATTTGTAGTATCTCATATTTTCTTTGACTCGGTCTGACAATCCATCCTAGATTGTTTTTAAGGCTAATGAATTGTTTCTCCTTACTTCATTTGCAGTTTTGGTTTTTATATTTGAAGTAGTTAAGTGCCAAGTATTACTTACTATCGAATCCCAAACTCCAGATCCTTTTGACATCAGATATATTTTCATATTTTCCCTCCATGAAGAATAATATGTTCCATTAAATAAGGGATCTTCATTTGTGGATATATAAATTTGTCCACCCATTTCTTTAGAATCTACCTTCCAGTGTTTAAACTATGTTGAAGGCACTCGCTCTGATACCAATTTTTGAAATGTACACTTGACATTGAGCAGGGGGGTGAATCAGTGTCACAAAACTTTGGACAATTTTCCACTTTTCAAAAATTAATTGAACAACATATATTGAATTCAATTTCTCAACCAATATATAAAAGAATAAATATTTTATTTATTTATTTAACTTGAATGAATACATAAGATCAATATTCATATTTAAAACATTATGAGAGACCCGTATCTCTGTTACAAGACCCAACTTGTAGTTCTCAGATCCAACTAAGAAATGATGAATCCAACCCTCATAACAAGTATGATCTTGTTGATCTCAAATCCAACTGAGATGTGAGGAATACAATCCTCATACAAGACCCATTTTGTAAGCAGGCACCAACCTGATAGAATGAACCTTCATTCAATCCATTATATATAAATATATATACTTCAACAAATTCAACTAGATGTTTATTCACCATAATTCTTTGTTTATATAGTATTCCAATTGGTTTGAACTTGAATGATTGTGTCTTTTGATAATGAATCATTTCACCCTTTCATTTTTTTTAATAATAATAACTTATAGTATTATTATTGTTTGTTTGTTTGTTTAAACACTTCAAATCCTTTGTAAATTGATTCAGCATTTTAACCCATCACTAAGTATTGCAAACAGGCTCTTCCTTCAAACCATTCTTTTCAAATGACCATGATCTCATTAATCTCCATTTGTGATTCCTTCATTATTATTCATATAATATCATTATAGGGATAATTCGTCATCATATAATGTTGATCAACCTTTAAGATTTGATCAGAGTCATGGATTGACTTCATTATTTCGATCCCACGCCTATTTATTTCATTCTTCAATGTTCGTTGATCAGGTCTAACCTTTTTCATAAGATCTCTAATATAGAGTATGTATTGAATTACTGAATATAGATTAGGACAAAGTCTAGATCTTTTTTGGTTTAATGTTCCTTCTCGAACAAGATAAACTTCTCATTCTATGTGTTACATTTCACACAAAATACTCTTCGAGACCTTTTATTTCATACGATAACATGTGGTGACCAGAAGTTAAGATAAACAGGTGCTTGATCACTTCTCAATATCAATGATCACGTTTTAATCGCATGCTAAGATGGACGATTGTCATTACTTCGGGACTTCGTCCTTTGGGACTTCCATCCTATGCAATATTTCAACCTTTGGGAGTACTTACCAGTCGTTAGATCAACAGGTGGATAGGGATTGATGATCCCCATGGATTTTGGAGATCAAAATTTCTCTTGGTTTATCCCATCACCCGAACTCTACAATTGAGGTTGTGTGATTGTTGGCAGATCAACCATAGTCATCGATCTCTTGACCAGGGAGATCCGACAGTCTTGACCAATTCAGGAAGTGGAATCAATGTGATGTTTAATCCTCCCTTAACACTATACAATCAATCCATGCCCTTAATTTGACACATGTGGATCCCACAGTCATGCCTTGATCTGATCGTTGACTAGTCACTTCAATGGATCAGATGGTTGAGAATGAATTCAAACTTCGGTGCTTCGGGAAGTTGTTGATGGTAGAACTCTTGAAGAACATACTCTCAAAGTGATTTACCTACTGACGTCACCATTGATGTGGAACTGTCTTAGTGGTTTCCACATGTCACCTAGATTTGTGACTTATGTATACCTAAAGTACCAACTAGACCTTGACACTTGTCACCATCTGATTGGGACATGTGTCCTTGCCAATGTGGACTATGATGACATGGGATCTAAATGTGTGTGCCACATTTCTTAGCTTTGTAACTTTAGAACTTCAGGTGAATTTACATGTTCTCAACCCTTTTCTTTCAAAGTGGTCAACGCTGAAGTTGACCATCTCTTGTTCTGACGGTTCCCATGTTATTCTTCATATCAATGGTTGTTTTTACTTCAGGGCTTCGTCCTTCGGGTAATTTCATATGTTATTGGCTTATTTTCACTGGAGTGGTTAGCATCAAAGTTTATTGTCTCTTGATCTAATGGTTCCAATATTTTTCTCCAGATCTATGGTTGTCGTTACTTCGATTAAACCAATATTTTGGGGTTTTTTTGGCTTACACAATCCTTCCACTAAACTCGATAGGATGGTCAAGAATTATTCTGAAGTCCCTCCTTGATCTTAATGCCTGGGAAACCTCTTGAATCTCCTGCTTCATATCTATCGGTTGATATCTAGTTCTTCCCAACCTATGACTTCCCCTTAATCTGACAATCTTGGACTACCCTGAAATGATAATGGATGGCTCATGTGCATCATCTCTTATGATATTTTGGGTTTATACTTGGATTCAAACTAAACCAATATCATTGATCTTTTGGGAATTCGATCTCTATCACATTTTTTCAATGTGCTTTCCCTTCTGATATTCGATTAAATTTTATTACTTCTGATCTATTTCATTGTTATTTCTCCTGAGATTTTTAATAAATGTTTGTGCATTCATTTATGCATTGATCTTCAGTTGCTAACCCTCCTAAGCTATTAATTCCTTGTACTTCATTATTCCTTTTGTACATGGATACTCTGCATGCTACCTCTCCTGAGCTTTAGAATCATAGGATAATTGTTGATCTTATCATGATCAACAATGATCATGAAATGTTTCTGCCACTAGGTGATCTTCCTCTACCCCAATGTGATCTTCCTTTTTCTCTGATTACTATACATATTTGACTCATGTTGCCATCAATGAAAACATACTACCAATACTTTCAAGAGGGAGGAGCAAGGAAGGATTCATATCCTTTACTAAGTAAAGTGTGAAAATAAGGGATTTGGTTATTCCTAGGGTTGTTTCCCAAAAATAAGGAAGTTGGTGCTTCCTAGGGTTGTTTACCAAAAATAAGGGAGTTGGTGCTTCCTAGGGTTGGTTCCCTAAAATAAGGGATTTAGTTCTTCTTAGGTTTGGTTCCCTAAAAACAAGGGAGTTGGTGCTTCCTAGGGTTGGTTCCCTGAAGAATAGGATTTGTGTCTCCAAGATTTGGTGCTATAAAGAGGATTAGTGTTCTTCACAATCACGAATTATTATTTATAAACTTTGTAATTCTTGATTTATATAATTTATTTTTTAAATACAAGTCCAATGATGATCTATTGTGATAATAAAAATAACAAAGTAATTACTAATTGTTTAAAAAGATAATACTTATTCCCCCCCCCCCCTGGGTATTTCCAACAATTGGTACCAGATCTAGTGCCTTCATCACAGTCTAATCACTGAAATGTAGATCCTAAAATAAATGGATCAACAAGAGGGAATGTCTTCCAACAAAGCGCCATTATTTAAAGGAGATCATTATTCTCTTTGGAAAATCAAAATGAAAAGCTACTAGTTGGACCTTGGTTTTGATGTTTGGAAATATGTAGAAAATGGTTACACTACACCAACTACTCCACCCACAGATACTGTAGTAAAGAATATTTGTAATGACAAATCAAGCGCAATCAATGCCATTCTAGGAGGATTAACAAATCATATATTTGTCAAGATAATGCATTGTAATCCATATAAGGAGATCTGGCACAAACTGGAGGTTATATATGAACGAGATATCAAAGTCAAGGAATTCAAACTACAAACCTATAGAGATCAGTTTGTAAATTTGAAGATGAAATAAGAAAAGAACATTGTTGAATACCTTCATAGAGTATATGAGGTAGTTAATTCAATCATATCAGCAGGAAAAGAACTCTTAGACAAACCTATTGAACAAAACATCTTAATTTCCTTTCCTATGATGTATGATGCCAATATTTCCACAATTGAAGATAGACCAAAATTTGACAAACTC